>JARFOC010041848.1:0-23500 GCA_031763485.1 Osmoderma eremita | reverse complement strand
GAATTAATTAATACTTGTGCGGGAGGAATAATCCGAACAGTGTGTTTATTGTGCTGCCCCACAGTCCTTGCTATCTTCACTACTTTATTTCATATACTTTCCCCGTATTAGCATTGATAACGATCGACTATTCATAAGTTGAAGGATGTTCCTTTCATTGAAATACATTCTACTAGTGTAAAGCCAATTCAAAATGTTTAATTGTGTAATTTTATTGCCTACTTGTAATTTCTAAAATAATGGCTCTTATAATTATATAGTGATGATACCCTAATTGGCAGCCCATTAAGCAAAATGTGCTAGCAAAGTGGAATAAAAATTCAGCAGATAAGTTTGGAATCTTCAGAAATTTCCAGGAAAATTCGTTTATGTTAAATATATAACTGCTTAAATGTTGAATATAATATTACATTTACAGAAGGTTTATCCTAATGAATTGCAACAAATTTGTTGAAATAAGGCATACTGCTAAAAGAAAAACTTAATTTCGTTATAATAAGACGTAATCAAACATTTCAGATTTCCAGGATTAATAATTGCAGTAAACTATTGCTTTCCATTTATAATAAAAAGTTGACGTTATGTCACGGGTTAGAAGTTTTTTCAAACAAACTTTAGGCTTTGTCTACCATAATTATTTTCTCATTTGAAAAATTATACCGATTGGTCCTGAAGGGACTTCACATGAACCAATGTTCTTAATTTTATTATTAGATTTTGTAATTGGAATCCAAAAAATTATCTTTAGTAGAGGATGTAAATTTAGTAAAAAAAAAATGGATTAACCTCATAGAAGTGTGAGGGACAATATTTTTGTCAAATTTAAAAATTTCATAAATAATAAATTTAAATTACTCACTCAGGTTTTCAGGACTTTAGCTGGAGAATTTATTCAAACATTTGATATTGAATAAAATGCATTGTAAAGTTTGAAAGGTGCTCCTATTACGTCCGTTGATGTAGAAAGGACTATTTTTTACAAGTGTATGGATTCAGATAGCAGACACAAACTCCTAATCAAAAAATTTTAAAGCATTTAATAATTTACTCGTTCCACATCTAATTACTACTAAGTAACTAGTTATATTTAGGTTTAGGTTAAATCAAAATGTCTTATGTATGAGTTCTTTGTTTACATTCAAATAATGTACTCACGTTTTTTTAGATCCCTAGTGCAGAGACAGGTCTTATATATCCCTTAAAACTGCTGCCTTGAGGCCTCTTGTGTAACTCTGCAATCGGTTGTTTCCTGATTATCCGAACAGATCTACCCCCTCACAGGGTTCAGTAGCGTATGCCTCAAATTCCCAGTGGTGCGCCTTTTGCACCAAATAGGGCATTTCTCCGGTGACTTAACGCATAGCATTCAAAAATAATGTAAGAGGCTGTTTCCTCTTCTTCATTATATAATCTACACAGAGGTTCCTCTCTGTAGACTCCCATTCTGTATAGGTGTTTTCTTTGGTTGCCGTGTCCAGTAAGTAGACACGTCATGAAGATCATGGCGGATCCCCTCTTTGCTAACTGGTCCGCCTGGTCATTGCCTGCAATTCGCCCATGCCCCGGCATCCACATCAGCTTAACTGTATTATGTTTCGCCAGGTTCTGAAAGTCTTGCAGGTAGTCCCATACCAGCTTGGAAGATATCCGATAGGATGCTAATGCCTTCAAGGCAGCTTGACTGTCCGTGAGAATGTAGAGCTGTTTGCTTTGTGGCTCCTGCTGCAAACACTCTCTAGCACAGATTTGTATTGCACGGATTTCAGTTTGGAGCATGCAGGCGTGCTTTTCAAGGGGTATGCGCTCCGGGCTCCCCCGTATACCCCTGCCACGAACCTGTGCTCGTTCTCGATCCGTGTGTGTGCCAGATTCTTGCCTGCTGCGATATTCGTTTCAGTCTTTCTCTCAATCTGCCAGGACTTCTAAGGGTTTGTTACAGGAGAGTAGGAATCATTGAGTCGGGGTTCATATCTAACATGGAATTTTCAACAACCCTTGTTATTTTGACATGTCCTGAGTTATTCCCAGCCTTCCAGTTACCATTGAACATTAGCCTATATGCTCCCATTCTTACCTCCCCTCTGATATAGTTATCAAGTGGGAGTAGGTTAAGCATAGTCTGAGTGGCTACAGTCGGTGTGCTTCTTAGTGCAACTGTAATACAGAGGCATGCCAATCTCTGATCTCTTAGGAGTTTGGCTGTTGTTTGCCTCTGATTAGTCTTTGGCCACCAAATTAGGCAGCCATAGTTAATCATGGGTGATCAGTGTGTCATGCGTGGTTTAAGTCTCAATGATTTCCTTATTGTTCTGCGACTCATCATGAGTGCCATTTTACATTTGTTTATCATTCTATCCAAATGCACAGTCCAGGTGAGTTTGGAATCTAGGGTTATGCCTAGATATTTAATTTCTTGCTTCACCTGTATTATTTCATTATAGAGAATAAGCGGCTTTAGGCCACTTAGGTTTCTCTTCTCTATGAAGGTGATTGTTGCCACTTTGATAGGATTTACCCTAAGGTTTTCCTTTGTGCACAACTCACGATACTCTTATGGAAAACTACTTAAAAATATACAGTTTCTCTAAATACATTAATTAGTAATTGTTTGTATGTGTAGGGTACACATACACACAATTATTTTTCTTTTCTAATTTCTTAAATTTTCCCTGGTCCAAAATCCCATTCTCATGTTGATATGTTCTATTTTTCCTTTTTATGTTTTCCCGAGCTTACTCTTGAGTATAAGATCAACTTTTGTTATTATTTTGTTGATTACGTCTATGATAGCGTCTAGCGGCTCTGTGTATTGAGAGGAATGTTTTTTAACTATATTTTATATTGTGTAACTTTTTTTACTTATTTATTAATTCAATTATTCCACATGTATACATACTATTATACCTCTGGCACAAAAATGTACACAATGTTATTATTATTGATAATAATATGGCAGCGTTTGCACTCTATAATAACGAAATAATAATCTTTCACTTTTGTACTTAAAAACATTTTTGTGTTATTCATAACAGAAATCACCAATTTGTCTTGCTTGAAACTATCTTTAGCTTTCATTTATTATTTTGAATATGTTAGCACAACACCATTCCAGCGTAATTTCTGCAGAAAAATAAATACATACATTTTCCATTTTAAGAAGCAATCGGAGTTTTATTGACAAAACGAGTTGAACTCAAACCTTCATACGATAGCTGCACTTATACGCTCCCAGCTAATATAACGAAGAGCTTCGTTCTATTGTTCGTAAAGTTTTCTTATGCATCAAGACTTGCGAAAATGGTATTCCGTGCTTCTAGGCGACTCCCTATTGAAAGTAGGAAACAGCTTGGAAACGCAAATTGCTTCCCTGGTACAAATCACATCTGTGCCATCTAGTTCAAAACGCACTTATTTGTTCAAATTAAATGTAATATAATGTTTACAAAATTATATAAACATACAAGAGGAACTGCATAGGTTCACACATCAAGTAAGAAAGGCATTTCAAACGTATACATATAAGAAGGAAAGAAAGAAAAAAAAGGAAGAGAGTAAGAAAGAAGAAAAGAAAGAAGATTAACACGCAATGTATTTATTCCTGCTGCGTTTACACCTTGTGTCTACAAGTAATACGAATATATGGGATATGCCAGTTTTTAAGGTAGGCACTTGTACTATGTAAAAATATTATCAGTTCGCCGCAGCAAATTTCATAGCGGTGAATTGCTAGAGGAGTACTCAAGGGCAGCCGCGTAAAAATGTAGCTAGTTATAGGTATATATTTTCTTAGGACTCCCAGTATTGTTTACGTTATTACAAAAAGTGAACATGATCTCGTCGAACAGGAACCCAAAATAACCATGTATTTTCATCGCTTGCTTTTAATTAATCCTGCAAACTAGAGAGGTAAACTGATCAAATGTTTAAAATGGACAGTGCGACCCTAGTAAATTTCAATTTAGAAAATTGGAAATCGGATTGCAATTGTTTAAATATGTGCCTGTGTTTGTGCCCACAGAAGATGAATTACATTCTGTGGTCGATATTGGCGGTCCATTTCTGACAAATATCCTTTATTGATTATCATCAAATAATTGTGGAGCGGCGGCAACTAGAACGGCCTAGAGAGCAATCGCTGCAAATGAGTTGCGATACCAGGTGCGCTGCTAAAGGTAATTTATCACGATTAGTATCAACACCTAATACCGCATTAATGAATCTGTGAAGCAGTTAATTCAGTAGTAAATTTTAAAGATTCGGCTTTTCGAAAGCAATCCAATGAGCTTAAATATGAAAATTGTAATGAGGATAAAGTTTCTGAATCGTTTTTTTTATAATAACCATATAAGAACAGATAAATGCACGTTTACTCTTTTGCTTTATATACTCAGAAATTAATTTCCCGAGTGTATAGAATATCTTACTATATTTTAAAATTAAGATGTAAATGAGTTTTGTATCAAATGATATTTACAGTTATGCCAAAAGAGGATACGATTGTGCAATGTAGACACCACAGCAGGTAGATACGTTTTTAGGGACTTTTAGTTTCTCTCTACTGCTCTTTACGTACGATCAATTGTGCATATTTTGATGTCTAGATTTTATTGATATTTATTAATTTTCCTTGTCTGTCGTTATTTAAATTATTTTCAATCGTTTTATAACGTACATTTCTTGTAGGAAAGATCGAGATAATAATAATGATAATAACACCATATATGTGATAAATAAACCATTACACAAATCGTCAATACAATGTATGCAGTATTTTTTATACGTAGTTGATGCAATAAAAAAAAAGAAAAAGAAACAAGAAATTCATAAAAATTATTCCATTGTGTAGCATTCCATAGCTATCAATAAAGGTTCTTTATTATTGTGAATGTGCACAACAACGGTAAGTATATACACTGGCGCCAGGGTAAGTTTGCTTAGGTTCCTGAATATTTTTCTATATGATTCATTGTGCTGTAGGTAACTCAAATATCTTATTGCTTTTTTGCATTATAAAAATACGTTCAGCCTCGGTTGACACACCTCAGAAAGCGACACCATAGCAGAATGGAAATTTGCAAAATACGACATACTTGCTGCCTAAAAATTGGCCACTTGTTTTATTCTACTTACCATAAATATCGCAGAGGATAATTTTTTTATTCAATTTTTCATGTGCAGTGTCTACTTCAAATTCGTGTCTAATGTTATCCTAAGAAATGTAACTGCAGAACTTATTACTTATTTTTTTGTTGTAAACAGTATATTCGGGTCTTATCAACGATCACTTTCATTCCACTAGCCGCAAACCAAGCATCAGCTTCATCGGCATCAGCACTAGCTCTTAGAATTTTTTTTTTGCTTTCACTAGCACTAGCACTAGCTCTTAGAATTTTTTTTTTTGCTTTCACGATATCTGTCTCAGTGATTAAAATTTTGTATCGTCAGCATATAGGCATACTTCGCCACCAATAATACACATTGGGAAGTCGTTTGTGAAAATTGTAAATAGCAGGGGGCCCAGAACGGAACCCTGTGGTATTCCACACCTGATAATCTGTTCTAACAAGAGCTTTCCTTTCCATCTTGTAGCTTGACTCCTTGCATTTAGAAACGATTTTAATAGCTTGATTGTATATCCTCTGAAGCCGTAGTATTGTAATTTGTTCAGTAACAAATCATATTTTACGGAATCAAAAGCCCTGGATAGATCCAGCATATTCAGTGATACTAACTGATTTCGATGTTTATCGATAATCCGATAAATATACTCTACCACATCCATTATGCCACTGGCGACCGATTTTCCCCTTCGATAGCTATGCTACCTGTCAGTAAAGTAAGCTCTACTTTCAAAATAATTAAGTATTCTAGACGCTATGGCTTGCTCAAAATTTTTTGCAAATGTCGGCACTATACTTATCGGATGATAATTCTGGCACAAATTGACGTCACCCTTCTTGTGTATAGTCACTAATTTAGAGATTTTGAGTTCTTGTGGAAGCGTGTCTTCTTGTACACACTTGTTAAATGCATAATACGCAAATTGGGCACGTATGCTGGTAGCTATTTTCTTATATTAGCGATTTCTTCTGGGATTATGGGTGCAAAGTAGAATGATGATGAATTTTTAATTTATTGATGTTACTGCTACTTGTACATGCCGCTGGTACACCCCCAATTATATTTCCAATGCTACAAAAGTATTCGTTCATAACGTTTGCTGTTAATTCACACGTGTTATTGTGATCCCATTTTTTTCTCTTTCATGGTTGATCACAAGCCAGATTGCCTTGGTTTTACCGTTTGCTGTTTTTATGTGATGCTCAGTAGATTTTTGCCTTTCTAGTGTAGCGGCAATTATATATTCTTTCTTGAGCTTGCGATATAAGTTGTATGCGAACTAAACCTGTATGTAGATCTGCATTATAAAATCAAAGAGATATGTCATTGGTAAATAACTACTGTTCTTGTTAATTATTTTTTGAAAGAAACTGGCTTCAAAACTAAAATTAGTTTGATTTAGTTTCAATTACACGTTTTTCATTTTTTACTAAACGTAACAATATTACTCAGCGGTTTTTAGGATGAATATTGTTTTACATAGTGCTACTTTGTGTTACAGTTACACGAAGAAATAAATAACATGATGTTGTAGTATAATTTATAAGGCCCTGCGTCAGTATTTCGTATTGCACTTATAATTTATGGTTGGTATTGAAGGCGTCTGGCCAATAATTGATCAGTGGTGAGGATGATTTAGGTCGGAGAGGGGTAGACAACCCTGCACTTTTAATTTAGATTTGTGAGGTTGGTGTATCAGCTCTAAAATGGCAGTCATTCTGTGAAATGGGTATGATTGCTTTCTTTTTCATTAAACACTTTTGAAAACAAGATAAACATAAATGAGATATCTTCGGCTTCTCCTATCTTCCAATCGACAATAGCATTAAAATACCATTATTCATGAACAGATACACCAAAACGGTTTAATTGGTTTTGTTATGAAATTAATATATTTAAGAATTTCTGCTTTTATTATCGCCTACAATAATTTCAACATATGGCTATTGTGCTATTTACCACAAAAAATAATAATTTAATTCAGTTATACATATAATCTTAATAATACTATTACATGTACTTCGTTTTACTCTACGAGGATATGAATTATTCCTACAACAAACTGCAATATTTACTGCCAGGAATGGTATTTCGTTCTATTTATTATTCTGTTAGTATAAAATGCGATTGCGTGGTGTTATATTTTGGCGGTGTATTTGATGTATACTGTGTTTTAGGAAATTCGGTGCTCTACTGTTTGTGACAGGGTCTGAAATTCTTAAGTTTCACAAAAACAAGTTAATAATATAATATTCTGTTGATTATACTTATCGACATATTTCACTACTATTTGCACATGAGATTCTGGTATACCTTGGATCTGTTGATTTCATAGCTTATACTGCAATGCAGATACTAACTGATCAGCTTTCATGTCATATAAATGTCATAAGTTATTGCTTGAGGATGGGATACATTCACGTAACCACAAATCAATTCTTTAATACAATATCATCCTAATAGTCACGTTTATTTTTCCAGCTATCTAACTTAAAAACAACACTAAAATTGCTTGCTCTTTTGTCTCGGCGTTCACGAATTGAACCTACGTTGCCTTTACAATTTTTCCCAAAAAAATCTTTTCTTCCTTGTTGTACCGCTTCAAAGATATTAGGGTAGAACTCATTCGCCGACTTTTGTAAACGTGTATGAGATGTTTGGGGCACTGAGGAATCTGGGCATTTAACGGGAGCTTCGATTGTAGTAGTGATGACAAAATAAGACTCAT
Source organism: Osmoderma eremita (assembly GCA_031763485.1). Lineage (NCBI taxonomy): Eukaryota > Metazoa > Arthropoda > Insecta > Coleoptera > Scarabaeidae > Osmoderma > Osmoderma eremita. Next base: position 15,651 of record JARFOC010041848.1, on the reverse strand, counting down.
ATACTCAAACTACTGCCCTAATGGCCGGTCCTTTTCAGAGGCAATAGGAATAGATCACTACATAGTACTGCAAAAACTCCACGTCATCATGGCAACTACCAAGGTATTGGTAACCTAACGAACCTTGAAAAAATAGCCCTCGCATATGCAGGTACTTAGCGGCTTAACTCGTTTATGATTCTACATTTCTTGTAAAAGTAAACCACAGACGATTGCCGAAATATACTGGTTAAAAAATTTCTGTACATATATCACTTCCATCAAAGCCCTATTATTTAGTTAACATTATGTGTATTGCGTATCTCTCATTAAACTTAATTAAAAACTAAATATTCAGTGACTCAATTAGAAGACAAGATCTCCACTTTTCAAATGTATTCAAATTAAACCAATAAATCTCAAACGGAAGCTCCGGCATTTTAAGGTTACAGGTATTGTAGAGACTAATTAACACGCCTTCCAATTAAGGTTGGAAAATCTATGATACGCCAACGATACACTCCAGACGGAAAACGCGGTGCAGAATGACAAATTTAAACAACAATTTAATGCAATGCCAAGGCAAAATCGAATCGCAGTTTCGATTTGAATCAGGAACAAAAAAAAATTGAAAGATTTACATTTGGGAAGGCGTTTATTCCACTTGTTTACGTGGTTGGAATATTTACTGAAGCTTCGTTGTTCCGATGTGGGTTTGATAACGCTTTAAAAGATGTAGTTGCATTGCAATGTCACTATATTCACTATATTTTACAGTAACTGAAATTCACTGAAAGAATATGCAATGAATACTAACTAAATGATATCGAATAGGGATTTGTTTATTGTTGTTATTCACGTAAAAATAACGCAAATTACATAAACAAAGCTAATTATTGAATTCATGAATAGTGCATTAATGCAGCAATAAATCAGGGAGTTATTTTAATAGGTGTTGAGTATCCGGAAAGTGTTTGATGTCCACTTGGCCATGATTACAGCTAAAACTCAAGCTAAATGATAAATATGCCTATATCCTCTGATTGTAAAAAATATATATTTACTTGATCCAAATGCAGTTACTCTGCTCTCTATTTCACTGAGCAATCTGTAATATGTTGCTGGTGTCAAAATCACTATCACTGGTCAACAAAATATCAAATTTATTTTGTCCTCATAGGTAAAGTGGGTGAACTTGGTAGTACATTTTACACTTATCTTATATCTGTTTTCAGAAATTTTCTATCAGGCAAGGTGTCAGAGTGACAAAGCTATGAAATTTTGTGAAAGTATATATTATAATATGTGTATAAATAAATTGTAAATTTACTTGGAAAATGTGCTGATATATGACTTTCTGCTGTACTTCGGCAGGGCTCCATTTGCCTTCGTATCTCATATCCATGAGTAGGATGTCCTGGTGAAATCTTTTGCCGTGCTCGTCACTGACAGCTCCAATGTTTTTTGGAAAAAAAAGTCAATGTGGGAGTCAAGAAAGTGTATTTTTAGATTCATGTTGCAACCCTTGGCTTTATATAAGGCCAGTAGATTATTAACAATCTCTACGTAGTTTTCGGTTTTACGATTTCCCAAGAAACCGTCGCAAATCTCCTTAAAAGGCAACCATGCTGCTTCTTCAATTCCATTTAGCGTCTCAACAAATTTTTCATCTCGAAGTAGCTGTCTGATCTGGGCTCCCATAAAAATACCTTCCTTTACCTTAGCATCACTGATCTTAGGGAACTTACTTCTCACATATGCAAACCTACTGTTAGTTTTATCCATACCGTTGACAAAGTTTTTCATCAGCCCAAGATTAATGTGCAAAGGGGGCAAATTTTTTTTTTGAGAATCAAGAAGTGGGGTACCAATGACATTCTTATTTACTGGTGTCACTGAAGTTCGTTTTGGCCACTCTTTCTCTTTGTAATGATTTTTCCTATCCAGACTGTCCCATTGACAGAGGAAACAACAATACTTTGTGCAACCAAGTTTCATGTCGAGCGAAAGTGAAACAACTTTCAAATCAACTTTCAATTCCAAAACAAGCTTCATGTTGAACTAATCCTACAAGATCAAGAAAATGTAATTGATGCTGGTTGGGAAGAGCATCAATTACATTTTCTACCTTCAGTTAGTACGCGACATGTAACAAGCGATTTACATCTAAGTCAATCTGTATTAAATCGTGAGCTATTACATGCATCTCATCGGCAAAATGTACCAGGTTTACAACCCGAAAATGCATAGCAATGATTAGCATTTTCTTGCTGGGTTTTTCAGGAAGAGGCGCAACATGTTGACTTTATTTCATACGTATTGTGGTCCGATGAAACGTGTTTTACTAGAGATTGCACAAATAATAATTACAATGGCCACGTCTGGTCTTTGAAAAATGCTCGCTCATACCACCCTGATTTGAACGAAGTTTTAGTGTACAATGCTTGGGGTAGTCGATTCAGCAACCATTTATTACCCGTATAATTTATAAAAGATCGATTAAATGCAAATATGTACAGAAACTCTTTCGAAACCAACTATTCGATTTAATTGGTGATGTACTTAATGTCAGTAGGAATATGTGGTATCAGCTGCCGCATCGAGGACGATCAGTTGTTGACTGATTAAGTCCAATGAATTGGCTACCACGATGCCCAGATTTAAATCCGTTGGATTATTTCTTTTTCGGGGAACCAAGAATCACTTTGTGTACCAAGCAGAATTAGCTACACGTTAACAGGCAGTGGAAAAAAAATCAAGTAGAGGCTGAACGCGTATCCAGATCTGATACATCGTGCGACACAATCGTTGCTGACACAATCCTTGTGATGTGAGGTTTGCATACGAGGCGAAGGTATACATTACGAACAAATATTATAATTTTTTGAATCCATTCCTTCATTATGTCATGTTTTGTTTCAAGAAATAACCATACTGTTTAAATATTTAAGACGCTATAACCTTGAAACAAAAGAAAATCGAACCTATGTTCACATAATTTTTTTCCCTTAGAATCGCATTAGCTATCGTCTGCCAAAGTTTGCCATCAAGCTAGTAAGTAACCTGTATATGGTGGATCAGTCCTCATTTCTTTCTTTTGTTCTTGCATCCTATAGATTCCGATGAAGCCTGCCGCTTGCACAATTTTGCTTCACCTTTTACGGTCTTTGTTACCCTTCTCCAGTTATTAATTTCCATTGTATCCATATCGCTCTCCACCTGCTGTAACCACGTTGTCTTTAATCTCCCCCTGAGTCTTCCTGCCACCGACTCCCGATGCGTTATAATTTTTACCATTTCAGAATTTCTCCTTCTTTGGATGTGGCCGTACCATCTACTCGACATTACTCGATTTGCATACCCTTACGATGTCCACTCCTATAAGCATTTTATGTGTCTCGATATTCAGTGTAAATCTAAATTCTCTTTCAACTAGTCCTCTACTCCCGAAAAAAAACGTACTATCTTTTTCTTCGAGTATCCTTAGTTGTTCTTCTTATTCTCTTGTTAAATTGAACCCCTTCACTGCATGTGGCACTGTAGATCTTACAAATGTCTGTCTTGTATTCTTGTTGAAGTCTCGATATTAAACTTCTGCTACTGATTTTTTTTTGTTAGATTATATTTGTATTTTATAAAATTATGGCAAGTCGTGGAATATCCTGCATTTTGTTTATTTTTACACGAAGTAACAGTTGATGTCCGGACTAATATAACTTTATTCTGTTGAAATCAGGCAAGAGATTATCGAAGGGTTAAACGTTATGTAGTATCGATTAGTGTTTGTTCTTTTACTAATTATCAGTGACTTTCCACAATGTCATTTCGGACGAATGTGCGAACGACAATGTTGTACGTTCTTATTGAAAAAGCATGCAAAAAGTTGAGGAGAGCTAAAATACAGATTTGTTGTGAGAATGCAGCTGCTTTAAATGCTGTTATAATTTTATGATATATCAACATAATAATGGACTAAACTACCTAAACTACGACAGTTGAAATGATTGATTGTGTTCTTGATGTAAATTCTAAGCCGCACACTCAGTAAACTGAGAATTGCGATCGTAATATGATAATTTGTTTTTCTAAACCAATTCGTGAGTTCCGAGTTTAGAAATTCCTAGTTGTACGGAATTTTTGTGACTAAATGTGGACAGCATCTAAATATGCAAAACTATTTTGCACTAACTAATTAAATTTCAGAACTTTCTCCATTACAAAAGATTTAAAAATGAAAAGTTTGACTTATTTTGGCTTTGAAAGTAATGTTTCGTATTTTGTGTCCCTATGACTTCCTTATTAATATTATTATGAATACGATAATTCTAAACTTTTTATTCCCCCAACTGTGCATTAATTTAATGAATTATTGCGTGTGTTCTTATTGGTAGTTTGTGTAGGTTGATTTATAATGAGAATGCATTAAATGCAATTATAAAATTTAATAGATCCATGGAGAGAGAATTAAAATAATTTCCATTGTAATGAAGTCCCTTTGTAAGATCGAACCTCAATTCCGTACTACATTCACTTCATTATCATACAAACGAACGTTTCGACCGTAAATACATAAGTTCAAAATTATTGATTCTCCAGTATGCGTATAAGAATATAGGGTTACCTGTCTGGGCTTTTAGGAATATCGTTTGGTATATTATCTTGTCTTAACTATTATAATTCAACAATATGTTATAGATCCATATCTACCTATTTTTGGTATTAATTATAACATCAATTCTGATTATAATAATAAACTTTAATACAGAGTTGAATTCCAAACATAACATATTTTCATAAGCTAAACGTTAAGACCAATACATAATTATTATGGTATTTTCTGGGAGTAAATGGAACGTTAAAAGAGCTTATCTTATCCGACATATAAGCGTGATTAATAGTTTTAGAGAAAAGTAAATATCTTCCTGAACAAATAAATCTGAAAGAGAAAACATATAAGGGTAAATATTGTTCTTTCTAATATAAGAGATAAATCAAATAAATTTTGATGTAATAAAATCAACAAATTTAAAACAACTTTATGATTAATGATCGTTCACGCAAAACCGTGATTAAATAGATTAAATTATGAACTCCAAGGAAAAGTTAATTATTTTGTCATTGTGGAGTTAGTAAAGTTTTGCCAAATAAATCACTGACAAATATCAGCACCCAATTCATTATCGGACGCGTGATGTTTCTTCCGCAGTAATATTTCAATATTAATGACCCAAAGTATAATATGTATATTCAGAAAACGTATTACCCAGAGAGATTCCTATTAATTAACTTACATACATGAAATACCGGGTGACGCATTAGTGTGGCAAAGCTCGATATATCCCTTATCATATAAGATATCAAAAAAAAGTTATTTACAAACATTGTAGACTAACTTAAACTTAACATTTTAAAATTATTTTCATATATACAGGTTGGAAAAAGAAGTAACGGAGTACTTGTAATTTAGAAACTAGTCTTGTAACGCTAATAACTCCACTATGTTTCAACGATTCAGCAAGGGTTAGAAAAGGCTGACATTGAATTAATTTATTTCTTTATTAGCCAAATATTTTCAACACTGTTCGTGTCTTCATCAGGGCTTGACTAAAATAAAAGAACAATATATAGCAATCGATCATTGAAATTAATTAAATGATGAAAGAGAAAAAAAACAAACAAATACTTACAATGTTTAATAATAAAATCCTTACGTTAACTGAGTCGGGGAACATAATTCAGCTCGTAAGTACAAAGAGGAATAATGTAAAATTGTTTTAATTATATGTTAAAAAACTTTTAAAAGATAGAGATCGTACAATAGTAAGAAACACACGGAGAAATACATTAGGCGAAACAGGTACGTAAGTCTAACCTATGTAGGAGGATGCACAATCCTTACATTTAATCTTATATACTACGTTGGATTTATCCCTACTGATAAAGTCTTGTCTTTTAATCTTGTAAAGAATGTTCCGATTTCTTTTGGTGGGTAAGTAACAATTTTTATATTGGGGAAGGGTTTAAACATGTTCTGCAACTTTTTGTCAAATCAGGGATGTACTGCATTTTTCGGTAGATGACATTGATATCATTGCTTTAGTTGGTGATAGAAGTAGGCAAAGAAGGCAGTGAATTCTGATACAAAAGTTTACTAATGACTGAGGATGGGTAGTTGTTAGTTCTTAATATCCTCTTTAATATATCTAGGTTCTTCTTATAAAACATCGGGTGACATATATTAGCAATTCTGTATTTTAGAGCCAACAACAAGTTGATTTTGTATTTAGTGGGATGAAACGATTTGAAATTAAGGTAACGTCCAGAACTGGTGGACTCCTTGTACCAATCTAACGCGATTTTGTTATCAGTACCTCTAACAACTAAAGTGTCTAGGCAAGGGACACTGTTGTTATTCTCACACTCGACTGTAAATTGCAAATGTTCATCAAAACTACATACTGGTGAATGAATGCAAATTCAAAATTCACTGACCTCTTAACATGGTAGAGTAAAGTATTCATAACAATTTCCGCCAAGCTAGGACTCACGGCACCACCCATTGGACATCCCATTATTTGGGAATAGAAAGTACCCTCAAAGGAGAAGTAAATAGAGTCGAACAGAAAGGTAATAATTTCTAAGAAAAGTGGTTTGGGAATGGTACATTGGTCGTATATTAAAAGTTTTAAAAGTTTTTTAACATGTATTTAAAACAATTTTACATTATTCCTCTTTGAACTTACGAGCTGAATTATGTTCCCCGACTCGGTTAACGTAAGGATTTTATAATTAAACATTGTAAGGGTTTTTTTTTTCTCTTTCATCATTTAATTAATTTCAATGATCGATTGCTATGTATTGTTCTTTTATTTTAGTCAAGTCCTGATGAAGACACGATCAGTGTTGAAAATATTTGGCTGATAAAGAAATAAATTAATTCAATGTCAGCCTTTCTAACCCTTGCTGAATCCTTGAAATATAGTGGCGTTATTAGCGTTACAAGACTAGTTTCTATATACAGGTTCTTTCATATCACTAGGGTGAACCAAAGATACGTGTTTTTAAACGGAACACCTGTATATTATTTCGAACCTTATGCCTCACACACCAATATACGATTTCATTGAATTATAAAGCGTGTTTCAGAAGTTATGGTCAATTTTATATGCAAAGCACTGCAAACAAGGACTGCAACAAGGACTGCAAACAACACAGTCTGAAATTTCCCTTTTACGAACATAGATTATTGATATTGATCCACTGCTATAGCAAAGTGACATTTTTTCATAACTGACAAAACTGAATACAGTGCGAGCCAAAACTCAGATACATACATTTCTCAATTATTTTAAATGGATCACCTGTATTTTATATCATAAAAAGAAAGAATAGTTCAGTTACTTTCATTTTTATTAAGCACTCTCTATATCTAAAGTCATTAATTTCAAAGATATTTTAAAGTCTTTTTATAAAAGTCAGATTTTTTGAAATTATTTTAATATAACGAGTTAATCGTGGAAAAATGACAGTACGACAGTCTTAAATCTTCATTACTAGCTAGGAGATTATGTAATTGGCCACATTTTTTGGAAGGACGATTGAATGTTGTATTGGTGGATATTTTGAACATTTATTATAGAACTACATTGTGTACAGTTGGGTTAATTAATTAAACGTTGATCATTGGTGTAAGTTATAAATGTTTGTATTTTGTAGTTGTATTAAACATTAACCGTCATTTTTTCATGACTAACTTGTTATATTAAAATAATTTAAAAAATCTCATTTTTTAAAAATACACTTATGTATAGAGGGTGCTTAATAAAAATAAAAGTAACTAACTATTCTTTCTTTTTATGATATAAAATAGGGGGTTATCCATTTAAAATAATTGAAAAATTAATGTATTTGAGTTTTGACTCGCTCTGTATTCAGTTTTGACAATTTTGAAAAAATGTTACTTTGCTATAAAAGTGGACCAATATCAAAAATCTATGTTTGTAAAAGTAAAATTTCAGACAGTGTCGTTTGCAGTATACAAGACCTCGAACTGGCAGTGATTTGCATATAAAATTTACCTTAACTAATGAAGCGTGTTTCATTACTTGTAGTCAATTTTATATGCAATGAAATTATATATTGGGGGTGTGAGGCATGAGCTTAATCTAAATCTGAGATAATATATAGGGTGTTCCATTTAAGAAAACGTATGTTTTGTTCACCCTGGTGATGTGAAACAACCTGTATATATGAAAATAATTTTAAAATGTCAAGTTTAGGGCTGTTTACAATTTTCGCAAATAACTTTTTTTGATATCTTATATAGTAACGGATATATCGAGCTTTGCACACTAATGCGTCACCCTGTATATTAAAAATGCTTGATCTACTATATCATTTTTAATCTCACTTGATTCTTTCCAGAGCTTTTATATTTTATATATTCCGAAGGAAATAAATTATTAATATATTATAATTGTGTATTACTATATATACACTATATATTAGTAAATGATCCATGGTAGGAAATAGCTTTGCCTGCAACAAAGTGCTTGTGTTATGGATATCCAGTACTCGTGTGAAGTAGACCGAGATGATTGTAATCCGTATCTGCGGTAGATATTGTTATTACAACGGAAATGTTTCAACACAACATGAAGCGAGGTCCATACTTACTTCAGTCACGTCTGTTCTAATTGGTATCTGTTTTGTTATACCAAATCTTTATAGAGCCATAGTAGAGAGCTGGAAGTGTTCTGCATGAATGATAAACAATGTCATTTTTTTGTTGATTTTTTTTTGTAATTCTTTAAATTCGTAAAACTTAACCTCAATTATCGAAATTATAAATCAAAAACAACCAGCCGCCATACTGTTGCAATAGCGCTGTCTATTTCTATAGTCCATTTCACATTTTAAAGGAAGTGTTGCTCTTATGGACTATATCCACTCTTTTTTATTTTTACGAACTTATACATGTTTATTCTTTCCTATAACGGGGATTGTTATATTTATTATTACGTGACTGTTCGCGTTATTATGAATAGATTTGTTGTGTTTGTAGTGCGATCTCCATAAGAGCAATACCTCCTTTAAAAGGTGAACTAGGCTGTAACTCTCGTTGAGAAACAAGTAATTAGGATGCCAACTGACAAAGGAACAGAGGGGCATAGAACAAAGTATTTTTAGTAGCTTTCAAGATTAGGCGTTGATCGGGTGGCATCCAACATGGAACAAGAATAGATAATTCGATCCTTTTCGATCACTTTTTTATTGATTTCGGGTTATAGACTCGTCTTAGGAACTGCCGCATGTTACTTACACTTGTTATTATGCCTTGCTAGTTTTTATTTTACATTATACGTCTTGTCTCATTCTTTTATACAAGCTAATTTTGGTTTATCCTTTGGAATCGCGTCTGATGCTATTAAAAACTTAGAGGCCGATACCATTTGGGAGAAGTAATGGAAGATGTAAGGAAACAGAAAACGCGGAAGCCGCCTTAGGAACAAGACTGGACACAGAAGGATCGATAAAAGTAATGGCAACACACACACACACTTATAATTGCTTCCCAACTGTACCGCATTTTGTTAAACTTGTGAAAGTATGGAACATCTTCAATGCATCCATCTTTCTCAATATATCCAACTGACCATTCCGTAGTGGTCTGAATATGTTGTGATGCTGCCCTTTGAACAGTTCCTATTTTTAATATCGCCTTTAACACCTACGAGAAATATAGGGATGTCAGGAGTTTCAGGGGTTCCAAGTTTTACTCATTTCCTCTATTTTCCTTTCTTCTGAACAGGGTTTCCAGGTTTCGTTTGTCCTCTGTGTTCTCCTCTGCCTTAAAGCTTTCAGTTCAGAGCATGCCTACCCGTGTTGTTTGAGTTTATGATGTTGTCAGTATAAAAAGTTTCGAATGCCTCGAAGCATACTAAAAGCATGGTCGCCTCCTTCTGTGTCAAGCACGTATAGTGGAACTGGTAGACATCTTTTGTGAACTTGTTATTGATCCGAGAGTCGTTGTTATTAAAGGTTTCTATTGGCATAGAGATATTCTTTTGTCTACCTCAGTATCAGTTTGGATATTTTTGCAAATGCTGATTTTAAATTGCATGCCTCTAAAGTGCCTAACTTGCCTGTTTTATATGGGATGCTGCATCATCGAATGATGATCATTTTACGATAAAACCCCATCAAGGTTGCCCCGGCCTCGCCGCACAAAATGTTTGGCGCGTTACAAGCAAAATGTACAAGAATTTTTGAACAGAACTTTAATATACTTTAAGATAATTGAGAAATTAATGTATTTGTGTTTTGATGTGCCTTGTATTCAGTTATTACAATTTTGAAAAAATGTCACTTTGCTATAAAAGTTGGCCAATATCAAAACTCTATGCTTGTAAATGAAAAGTTTCAGACTGTGTCTTTTGCAGTATACAAGACCTCGAACTCATAGTGATTTTCATATAAAATTCACTATAAATTCTGAAACACGCTGTATAATTCAATGAAATTGTATATTGGGGGTGTGAGGCATGAGCTTAATCTAAATCTGGAATAATATATAGCATGTTCAATTTAAGAAAACATGTTTTGTTCAACCTGGTGATATGAGAAATCCTGTATACATGAAAATAGTTTTAAAATGTTAAGTTTACGACTGTATACAATTTTCGTAAATAACTTTTTTGATATCTTATATGATAACGGATATATCGAGCTTTGCCACACTAATGCGTCACCCTGTATATAAAGTATAATCATCATCCATATAAACTTACCATTGTTTATTCAGATGATGCTAAGGTAATTTCGTAATAAACGAAAATTTTAAAGTAAAGACAAGCTATCCGGTTTCATAATTGGAATTTGACGGTGAAATGTAAAGCATTCGAAAGTTGATCGCAACGTTAAGAACAGAATACAAAGAAGATAAAAAAAGGAGAAGAAGAATTAAAATTATAGGGTGCGCATACAAATAATAAATAAACCGTAAACAAGGCAAAATTGTTGTAATCTGGGATAAACGAAATTGAGTTATTACTCGTGCTTGTAGAAGAAACTAGGTGTCCTACTTTAAAAGCTATTATCTTAAGTTTTGCATAACATTAAAACTTTTATTTTAAAAATGCACAGTTTTAAGGTCTGTTAGTTTTATGGATATTCAAAACTTCTCTCGTTATGTAGTTCAAATTGGTAATTAACATTACCTATTATCAAAATAAACTTGATGAGAGTTTCCAATAAGCATCTAACCAATTCACTAATAATACCCAATATTGAGTAAAGTATTTTATTAAAAACAATATCATAGAAGTTCTGACAATAGCTTTTGTAAAACAAACTTCCTTATGAAATAGAACACGCTAAAGTTCGCTTCTATCCGTATATGAAAGTAGTAAAAGTTATATGTATACAAATATAGCACATATTAGACGATGAATATTAAATGATAAACATATTATTATACTACCAGCACCAGATATTTTTGCCGTAACATACCTCCGTAATTTGTTTTAAACATATTCCTGATGATTGATAAACTTGTGCAGGGGTGTGGTGTGTGCTTATCTAACTCGCAGTAATTTATTGTACTGCATTATGCGTTAAACGCAACATAATAAAACGGACAGTATTCCGTAAAATCATCGTAAGATTTTTTTTTATTTTAAAAATAAATCCACTGTTTGGATACCGAGGGAATAAAATGCGTGAGGCACTTGAACAAAAGGATGCCCGTTTGATCTCAATCTAACTTTCATTACGACATACAATCGCGGCTGCTCCTGTTTATTTCACCATATACTCCAGAAGAAGTTAATTTAGAACAAGCATTGACTTACGGATACACATATATTTTCACTTTTATCATCCTCGCCATGTCCTTCAACGACGAAACTAGGTTTAGCACCGTGCTTTACGATCCAAGGGGTTTAGATTTACGTTCATTTGCCGCTTTGGTCATTTATTATGGATTTTCTCAACGTTTATGTTGTTCCCACACCCGCCATTACGATCGAAACAAAATCAATTTCAATTTAGTCCAACCAATCGGCTAACCCTGATCTTGTACATAATGCTTTTGCTAAGTTCGTAGTTTTTTATATCCTTTTTTTATGAAAACAATGATGTTTTTAGAAGTTCATAGTAAATTGCTCATTAAGACTTCTACAGTTGACATACCTATTTTAGCAGGACAATTTTCTTATGCTATTTCAAGTTCGTTATTTCACATTCAAATATGATTTTAAAATGTCAAATTATACAAATCGTGACGCAGCTTCGATAATGTAACAGAGTAAGATATTAAAAATTTCAGCACATCTGCGCGTTTCATAAAAGAAGATAACTCAATTGCTTCAGCGGACTTTCCAATTCGATTTGCACAAATGACAAATGATTACGTTTCAGATAGAAGTTTAAATATCTAGCCAGGATTGAAGGATAGCACTCTTAAATGCCTTGTAAACGAATTTTTCCGCGTCGAAAATAAGAAAGAAGTAAGGGAAATTCTGCAAACCGTAAAGTTTCCAAGTGAGAAGTCTTTATGCGTATGCGGCGCGTTGAATATTTGAAGACGCCACACAAAATTGCTTTTCTTTTTCCTATTGGGCCGCTGTGCCTGTGTAGCTTTGCAGTCGTTTTTCTTTTTGTTTTTATGATTTATTCCGTATCTATTCTGCTGCAAAACTTGGGATACCGAACTCGATTATAATGCTTCAAATATATGAGTTGCCTATTTCTAAAGCCCTCTAAATCCCTATTCTTTATAAAACACAATTTGTTGAGAAAAGGAATTGTCGTACTACTTCCGGTCTCAGAATTCACCAAAACCATTACAAATTGGGTGCTCAGTTTTACATTGATGTAGGTAAAATTTATTAAAATCGATTTCGCCGTTTTGGAAATTGGCAAATCGTACTTTTGAGAGCAATTTCAAGAGAAACTTCTTTGAGAACAACGCAAGAATATAAATCTTCTAAAAAAGTATTGGTGGTATTGATGTTTGGACTTATTTATACTAATAAATCAATACATAGCTTTTAAAGCGGCTGCTATTCTTATTTATTAAATAAAACCTATTAATATCTGTAAAGAAAATATCCTTGAAATGTAAAGTACTCAAAAATCACTTTACTCCAGATCTATTTCAATGTTTATCTTTCGTTTTCTTCTCGCAGTTTTATCGATGGGAGGTTTTCTGTAATTTACAATTTATAAAATTCATTCTTTGGTCAAAGCAATTTTGGTAAAACTAATTCAAGTCAGTATGAACGTAGTTTAAATGAAATATCTACGTGAAATATAACTCTCCGAACGAGTTTTGGCAAGGTTACCTGATGATATGTATAGTAACCTGCAATTAATATAGTTAAAGGAATCCATTTATTTGCTGCCTGCTTTACAGGAATATTATACATATCTTCTGTGTTACCGTTGAATGAGTCAAGTGATAAAAATCATGTCTTCTTAACAATAGTTTGGCCTTGATGCGTTTGGCTTTTCTTCTTTTGCAATCTTTGTCATTAACGTAGTCTCTTCATGCTCTTCTGCTGATCCCAGATTCTAGACCATCTTACAATATCTTGAATATAGCACATATTTCTTTCGTTATTACTTCTGAATCTGTTCTAGAATGTATGACTTCTAATTGATCTCAACGCTCTCATTTTTGGTGTTCAAATATCCTTCTAATATTTGAAGTATACCACCTGTTCTACACTGATAGAAATGATGTTTGTTTCAATAGTTTTTGAAATATTGAGGTATTAATAATTGATATTATATGCATATATAAACATTAATGACTTCCTAGGACTTCCTAGTCCTCATCAGCGTACGACGAGGAATGCCTGCGTATGCATATTTTGTGTGGCTGCATATTTCGAATCCAAGGATTACACTTGAGATGTTCCCCTTTTGAGTGTAGGGAGGAATACAACACAACCAACATATATGTACTACATACGTATGTGCATATGTATTTCCTTGGAAAATTCACATTTATCAAGAGTGTAACAAGCTTTTACGAGTAAACTTTTTCTGATATATTGCGTTGTGGTTGGAATACACATATGGAAAGTTGTTAATTTTACAAGTATCTATTTTGTTTTATATCCGATATAATTTTACAACTAATATTTTTATTTATATAGTATTTTTATATGTATGTTTCCAAGAGCATAACGCCTAGTATAAAATTAATTGCTATCGCAAGTACCAGCGAAAACTAATGACTATAGTTAAACATGATTAAATTTAACTAAAGGACGGAGACTTGCTTTTGTTTAGGGCAGGACCTGTCCGATTAAATTAACAAACTTAGTCGATTCATTACAGTGATGTGCTCGATTTTCAGTGAGGTTTAGGATAAGCCGTATATACGCTCTTTGTTTCTTAGGTGTACGCGGTAATGGGTACTTGAACGTGCACATACTTTGCTCTGTAATTAAGTATGTTCAATTAGAATATCGAGTGTCGGCTATTTCGTTAAACAATAAGTAAATGACTTCTTACACTAATTTATGTTAGAGTCATTAAGTCATTGTTACATTCTACTAGTTTGTAGAACAATTTGTGGGGGAAAGAACTCAAAAGTGGCGTTTATTGCTTATTGCTTTTATTGCAATTTTATATTATTATTATTATTTATATTATTATTATTATTTTTATTATATATATATTTATATATTTTATACAACATAAAATGCATATAGTTCATGTATCGCAATTAAAAACGTGTATGTTAGTACAGAGAATTCACATTTAAGAGTCAGACAATATCACAGCTCATCTTTAAGCCTTTCAGTAGGGCTTGGGCCTTATGTATGCACGTGTACGTTTGATGCCCCTAGCTGGCATCGAGGTTTGTGCACTCCCGCGATAGCAGGCTGGTGTCGCGTGTCCGCCTAGTGGCACGCTGCTCGGCCGGTGGTTGTCGCCTGTCGACCGTTATCGGTACGAAACGGTCTATGACCGACAGGCGTTCGTCATCGGATTAAATACCGCTGGTATTCACCCGACTTTCGTCGCACGTATCCCGTAAAATTGTAACGTGCCGATTTAGTATATTTGTAAATAAAATAAATTATCCGTACGAATTGGGGGTAACAAGGCCATCTAGCGGTAGATAGATTAGGCGACGCGACGGTCGATAACGATCGGTTATCGGGTATCGCATAGAAATCGATAAAATCTAGAGTGAGGGTTTGTGGGAGGATTGATAGTCAAATTCGTTCTTTTTAAGCTTACCAGTGGTTAAAGTCACACGTGTTTTGGATTGTTATGGAATATTAGTTTTGAAGTAAATTTCGTGGAATGATAAATCCATCCTGTAATACAGGGATATAAATCCATTGACAAATTTACGTTCGATTGGGGAACGTTCACGACATATTCGTGGAATAATTGACACCACGTGGAACAATTAAGCGAAAGTCCTGAACACCAAGGTAATAATTGCTAATTCTTCCTAATCTTTGTATTTTATTTTGTTGCTGACACGTGGTAATACCAAATGTATTTTTAGGGTTTTTTTTTCCTGTACCCTATTTTTTTTATTTGGGGTTATTTTAGTACCTGAGCTTATATTAAGGGGACAACCCTTAAGTTTGGGAAATTTGTGTATTATTGGGGTATACCGACCACCCTCGGGACTTCCAA
>JARFOC010041838.1:0-23501 GCA_031763485.1 Osmoderma eremita | reverse complement strand
GAGGAGAAAGTGGTGCATGTTTCTAGTTTAAGCATTTTCGCGGCCATTCGGTTATTCGACTTGATAATGAGAATCCACGTAATCCCGGCACACGTGTCATCCCGAATTAATTAATTCATTGTGCGGGCGGAGTAATCCGAACAGTGTGTTTATCGACATGTGACATTGTGTATTCTTAGAGATGATATCGCATAAGAAGTTGGATAGGAGAAAAATTCTCAATCTACAACTTTTGAGTCTATTCCTAAAGATTTCTCCTTGATTCTAGAAGTCCCACTGCGTAAATACTAACATCAACCTCTCATAAGACATTCAGACCTCATCAGTTATCCTAAACAGGAAAAGAAGCATTTCCCAAGCACGCAATGATACAATAACGAAACACCAAGGCTATTTTTTACATATTTGGGTGCAAAGGTCATTGGCACGCAATATATTAATTGGTGTGTAACAGGTGAGAGAATCGACTTATTTATTTTTAAAATTACTTAAATATTTAGTTTTTCATTATATTATGAAAGTCCGAAATGCTTTCTAAAAAGAAAAACATATAAGGGTGTATTCTTCTTTACCTTATTTTTCTTTATAAATAAAAACACTTTTGCGTAGGCTCATGAATATTGTATTAGGTAGGTTTATTTTTAGAGATTTTAGTTCGTTTAACTCCTATATTGACCAAAGTCGTTATATTAGAATTAATCAATGTCAGAAGTCATCGCCCTTAAGACGGTGTCAGATGTACATGTGTAAGTAATTACAAGTTGGAACAAGCAAAACGGTGGTAATTGTTAATAATAATATAGATTGGAATATAAACGATGCCTAATTAAATAAGCCGGTTAAATTCCTATGAATCACAGGCAGGTTAAAATAATCTTAACCCATATGTAAGCTTGAGAATTCCATTAAACCTCCGTTCAAAGAAACCCAGCCATTAGACGCAGGTCCAACTCATCAAAATTTATTGAAAGCTGCGTCATAATTTTAAAAGCAGGGTACAACAGATAACAAGGGATATAAGAGAGAGGCAAATAAAGCTGTATTATTGTTTTTCTAGGCATAAATTTAGCTATTTTGTATAAGCAAAAATAATTTTAACTTCTGCAAATTTTACAGTAATTAACATAAATATTTCATAAAAAAACAAAATAGTTTCTGAATGAGAAATTTATCAATATCAATTTGTTATAATTTTCTCCCTAATGAAAAACACACTGTTCGGATTACTCCTCCCGCACAAGTATTAATTAATTCGGGACGACACGTGTTTCGGGAATACGTGGATATTAAATATATAAAGATTAGGTAAAGATCTCATCTTTCTAACGCAGAACCAAAAAAATAGCAGGAATAACAACTAAATGGTACGTAGAATTCATTTTTTTGCACTCATTTTTACAGTTGACTTTCTAGTTAAAAAAGAAAAAATTAAATGGATTTCTAGAAAGTATTTTAAAAAATGTGAAACTGAAAAAATACTAAATAATAAAGGGAACGCTTTATTCGATTGGATTTATTATTTTCAGGACAGCTGTCAAAATCAACTCCGCCATTTTTGAAATATGTTTCGTAAAAAATTCAGTCTGTTCCTATAGCACATGTTATTGTTAGTTTCCAACTTCCCAACAGTTTCCAACGCAAACTGGTGCATGCTATTTCAGACCAGATGCTTGTAATATTTTTAATTTACATACAATGAAAAAACATATATTAAAATATAATGACTATTAACTCACAAAAATTGCAAAATAGATTTAACCATACACCGTACATGGCCATCTTTATAAAGGCCTACTTTTAAACGGGGAGAAACCCCCATAGTTCATCATTGTTCTTTCTGGATTATCACGCAATAATATTGAATAACGAAATACTTTGTAAAATTAAAAAATATATCTGATTACACACGCTGTCCTCAAATTAGGTGAACTAATACTTTTACTTGCTAAATTATTTGCAATGAAATATAAAGTTTAGACGAATGATGCCATTTTTAGCGTATAACCGAGGGTGTAACGTCCAATTTATTTGGAAAATAAAATACAAATGCGATGAAATATCCCTAACATAAAATAATCATCTATAATGTGACTGGCAAAGAAAGATTGAGGAATCTTTTAACTAAATAAAGTAAAACAACAAAAGTGCCCCTAATGTATATTTATTTAAAATTAAAAATAACGTAATGTATTAAAAATTAAAATAAATAATGAATAAACAGTATGAACGAATACTGTATGCGCTTAGTTAATCGCAATTGTGACAGTACGAGTTGGGTCACCTCTGATGTTGATGTTACGAAAAAGATTAAATGAAAAGAATTTTGCACGATGCGTGAGTTAAAATACTTAGCTGTTTAAACACACTGTTCGGATTACTCCTCCACGTATCCCCGAAACACGTGTCGTCCCGAATTAATTAATACTTTGTGCGGGAGGAGTAATCTGAACAGTGCTGACACAAATAAATTTAATACAAGAGAGATTAAATATAGTTTAGAATGTTAATATGTAAATGCATACCTGCAGATACCGAAAGAAGAGTATATTGGTCTGTTTACCTGATCAAGGTTAGAAAGGTCAGTTAAAGGCGTGACGTACAGTTTATTGTTTATTTCATTGGAAAATGGATTAATGCACCGCTGATATTGATATATTGATATATAAGAGATTGTAGAAGCGCTCTTGTCATTTTTCTGTACTGACGGCATTATTGGAGTAAGGCACAGACTTAAGAACGCTCGAGTGGCATTTATAAGAATTTTTTGCGTTCGGGGGTGTGTGAAAAAGTTGTAAATATGTTACGGATAGGTAAAGGGAATAAGGGGAGAAGGAAAAGTGTTTTAGTTATAGTTATTTTTGCGTTCATTCGGTTATACGACTTGATAATGGCAATCCACATATTCCCAAAACACGTGTCGTCCCGAATTAATTAATACATTGTGCGGCAGGAGTAATCCGAACAGTGTGTTTAACACATAGTTAGCTTCAGTAAATTTAATATCCAATTATTGGACATACATTGCGTAAAACGACATCTTGCTTTTGTAAGAAAAAGTTGTTTACCTATTGTTATGTTTTCTTCGGGTACATAACCAATTCTGCAATTGTAAGCAAATTCTTGCCTTGTTTCAGAAACTAAAGCAAACTGATCATGTTCTAATCTTTCTTGAGATCGAGACTGAGATATCGTACGACTTCTTTAAATTTGTTTCTAGACACCGTTTGACTAAAATACGATATTCTCCACTATTTAGACCATAGGGAATCTAATTCTGACTGGAACCCCGAGCCGTGTCCGGACAGGAACTGGGAAAGATGGTACCCAGTTTCACCATGTTTTCTGTTGATCTAGGCCGCCAGATTTTTTATCAATGTGGCCGTCCACCTGCCTCTGTCGACAACTTCCCATCTTTCCTGCCAGAGACGAAGGGTGCGCTCTCTCTCTTCACGAGTCACAGTTTCTCCCTCCTGTTTGAGCTTCCAAATGGCCTTTCTTTCTGTTTTCCATTAGGTCAATAGTCACCACACCTATTATTACTAAGATAGCCGTCTCGGAAACTGTCCTATAAGAGCTAGAGATTCCTAGCGCTCCTCTCTTCTGGACCGCAGCTTTCTTTTGACGATATTTCTTCTTGTCGAGTACGTGGTCCCAAATCTTACACCCATAGAGGAGAATGGATTCGGCCACTGACATTAGCAATCGTCGTTTGTTGGTAGAAGGTTCACCTACATTGGCCATAAGGCGACTAAGGGTCGCCACTTTCTGGTCAGCTTTGTTTGCCGCATAACAAAAGTAATCACAAAACATCATTCTATTATTTAGATAGACAACCAGATACTTGATGGCCCTATTTTAGAAATAATATGAGTATACATGCTAATAATTGCCGTAGTGGTAGACTTGCCTACCATAAAGCCGCGCTGGGAGTCGGAAATGATACCATACCTCTTCAAAAATGAAACTACATAGCATATTCCAAAATCTCACCCATAGAGGAAGTAAGAGAAATTGGTCTCTAGTTTGCTATCTGATTAACTTCACATTTTTTTATGAAACGCAATAACTAGAAACGTTTTGAAGCAGAAGGAAAAGCAACTGTTTCCAATGAACTATTGATGAAATTAGTAATAGGTGTCAAAAGTAAATATTTGGCATTTTTAAGTATCCCTGCGAGTTTATTAAACAAAGTTTCAATTCTGTGAAAGGAAATAAAAACATCCTACGTTGATTTTGTTTAATGTGATTTTGTCCAAGTGGGATATCTGCTGTTTCCATTCAATGAATGAGCCAAATCTACAAAGAAATCTTTAAAGGTGTTTGCTATTTTAAGAGACTTTAGATATGCTAAAATTTTTCCTTTTCTTATTGGTTAAGTTATTAAGGATGTTCCATGTTGTCTTCGTTTTATTGTCTAACGGTAGCATAATTAGCAATATAATTCTGTTGTAATAAGCTTGCTTGATAGTTGTTACTACTATGAATTTTTGTATTTCTCTTATAAATTTCTTTTAGAAGAGTGGTGTAGTAGTTATGCATCTGTATCGATACAATTTTAAATAAAGTTTTAATTAAGTGTACTAATAAGATTTAAGAGAGACAATATTATACGTGGCCAGTTTTGGTGACGACGGATCCTGTGCCCACCACATCGAGTGGTATCTGATTCTAGCGCGCGTTTTCTACCATTTAGCTCGCTCAAGGATGATTCTACTTTCTGTTTGGAGCACTGCAGTTATGTATATCGATCGGTTCTACGTCACCCGGTAATATGGCGGTCGTGACGTCATTTTGCAGCCCTCTGGTGCGTCACGGAACACGTGTGTGCGCACGTTACCTGACTGACCGCTTGCCCGCGCCACCGCTCACAGAAGCAGAAGAGACATTATACCTTGATCGTGGGCAGCCAACGGCGTGTTTTTAATTTTTCAAAGGGTCGCTTGCAAATCGAGGAACGCTATATTGAAGATTGGCCCCGGCCCTCTGCGGCCGACCGCTCTTATAGATTTACTGTCGCAGGTAGTATGAATTTTTAATGTCGGGCAATGATCTTTGATATTAAGGAACACGTGTTGTGTATTTATATCGTCTCTCAGAAATGTCGTGGCATCTAAGACATGAAGGGGTGAAGTTAATATCTCCGAAATCCAAACGACCCGCCCAAGGCTAAAGTTGTTATTTTTCTTTTTTCTAAAGGTAAATCTTGGCGTGTTTGATGTTAAAAGGCGAAATAACGTATCTCTTTTAGTATATCAACAGGATAACTTTTGGAGTGCAACCTCATTCTAGTGCAATAAAACTTCTCATAGACTCTGTTTTGTTCAAACATTTTTATTTGGCATGTTTATACAGACTGATTACGATTATACAGACTGATTACGTATGTTTATGGAATAGGGAAATATTAATTTCTCATATATACTTAAAACGACATTCTGAAATCTTTCTACATGCATAGATTTTTGATATTCGGCCAGTTCTATACCACAGTGGCATTTTTTCAAAATTGTCAAAACTGAATATAGGACGAGCCAAAACTCAAATACATAATTTTTTCAATTATTTTAAATGGATCAACCTCTATTTTATATTATGAAAACCAAAAATGGTTTTGGTATTTTCATTTTTACTAAGCAGTCCCTATACCTAAAGTCATTAATTTCTAAGATATTTTAAAATCTAAAGTGAAATTTTTTGAAATTAATTTAGTATAACGAGTTGGTCTTGGAAAATGACAATAAGACAGTCTTAAGTCTTAATTAGTACCATATTTTTTGGAAGGACGAATTCACTCGTCAAGTTTATTTAGACTTTTTAGAAAATCATTTAGGATTGTTATTGCAAAATGGTAGAGAAACCAATTGAGTGACTAGCTCGATCATCGGAGTTCACTGAAATTGACTTCTTCATGTGGTCATGTGAAAAAAAAATCTTGTATATCAAACACCGCCAACTACACAAGGTGATATGAAAAAAAAAAAAACAGAATAAGAGAAGCATTCTCGAGCATTAATTTAGAAATGTTAAGAAATGTAAACCGGTCCCTAGAAGAACGGCGACAATGTTGGTTTGGTAGTTCGGGTGGATATTTTGAACATTTGCCGCAAGTTATAAATACACTAAATATCAGTAATCCAATAGGTGAGAAATTTCATTTGTTATTAAGGATAAACAAAACCAATAACTAATCTTACTAAAAACAATGAAAATGCTGCAACTAAATAAAATGTCATTAATCTAAAATATAAATGTACCTTCAGTAATATTCTTTTTTTAAATATTTAGATAAATTCAATAAACTATTCAATTGAAATACACGCACAAAAAATAGTATCTGCACTCATTTCAACAAACCTTTTGCTGTACCACTAAGTGGAAGGCTCTTAACTTTGGATTTTGATCTCAAGTAAGTTATGTAAGGATCTGAAGATATGGCATGAAAAACCTTCTGCATTTGTATCTGAGCGAGATATTTTCATGGCATGGTAGGTTCTGAAATATTTATAGTCCTTATCCCGATTTTCTTGTGTCTCTTCGGAAAGGGAACCGATCGGTAAAGCAGCATGTTCAATAGTTTGTTTTCAGTGAGTAAGGATGCGGGGTAAAGTGGTATGAATAGATGTACCTACATTCCTAGCTTTGCTGTGTGTCTTGCATGATTATCAAAATTTTGCGAATCATTGTCACAGTAACGGTTGAGTACCTCCAAGATTACCTTTTTATTAAATTGCTGTCAATTCGTGTCATGTCCGGCGCTACAGATGCGTTGTATTTTGAAGTTTATTTTTTTGTTTTTTCATTCAGATTCGCACATGGTTGAATTTCAACTGTTACTCTATTTGAGGAGGTCAACTCCATCCGTATTTATGCAATATGTGGGGTTTAACATGTGTTCTGCAAGAGATGATATCTTAGGGATTAGCTCCTTTAACGTTTCATTATAGTCTAATCATCTCAAATCATTTCCTTTATTTTCTTTTCTTTTCAAAAGTTAACTGACCACTGTTTTATACATTTGTTAGGTTTCTTTTAAACAATAAATAGTTATATAGGTACCTACACAGAAAGAAGCAAAGCTGAGAGGTAACCTCAACCTCAGCCTTTGTGTCTACACCCACATACCTGGCTGTGCATTTTATTTTCAAATCGATATATTTTGAGTTGTAGGTGTTGTATCAACTTGAAATTTTGAATAGCCTCCTGAAATATTGTTTTCTATCGTATTCAAAAAATAATAATTAAATTTTTTTTTGGGACCAAATTTACAAGTAGTTTTTGCTATTTACTCCTTTTATCTAGAGTCAACACACCCGAGTGTGCATAGAAGTTGATATGTAAATTGTAAGTTAGAAATGAAGAAAAAGATTTTTGTCTCATTATAAATCATAACTTTTTATTTATTTGACATTATTTTTTACATTTTAGGAAAAAAATAAAAATATTGAAATTTATAAAAAAAAGTGGATTTTAGGTTGCGCATCACATTGAGTGGTATCTACTGAATATTAGGCGCAAACTGGCTTTTGGCATTCTTTATAAGCTTTTCGTGTTGGCTTTCTTCTGGGATATAGGTTACAATTTCCCTTCCTCTTGATAATGCCAACATTGTCACTTTCATCTTGAGGGCGTACTGGCAGATTTTCAACAGTAGGTGCTACTGGACGGCCCAACATGCTTTCAATTTCACTACGTTACGGAAAATTTCGCATGATTTGTACATTCTCTGAAAGATTCTCAATTTCAGGCATTGCTAATATAATCTTCTACGGCTTGTTGATGTCTTCAAGCGTGGATTATTTTCCAAGTTGTTCACGAATGCTGCAAATGCAGTCACATCTACAATCTTATAAATAAAAGCCAACGGCCATCTCTTCGGTCTTCTCTTCGTTGAATATTCACTAAGGCATTTGTCCATATTGTCAACGCCTCCTTTCTTTTGGATCTTCAATTTCGATGTTATAATGGGAAGTGGAAAGAAGCACAACTGATTTTTTTGGAACATATGAACACATACTTATGTTGTTGATAAATCCAAAGATTGGTGATTCAACTGCTCTTCCTCTCGGATTCGAATTCGGCTGGTACAAATATACGTGTTTTGTCTACAGTGCCCCCTCTCTAAGTATTAGGCCTCTAAATTTGGGAGGCATTGATAATAATCATACTATATAATCTACTATAAAATCTCTTTACCTAGAAAAAACCGTTACCAACATGAAAAAGTAAAACCAAACTTGCGAAATGGATAGGACACCCGAGTATGTTGGGTGTATGTTTAAGTATTATTTTTTGGCTGTAGACACAAAGATTAACAAAACAATGGACCGCCTTAACTAAAACAACTATTAATTTTAGATAAGCAGGTACGAGCAGGTAATTTTATCATGGGAGTTACGTTTTCATACCGACTATCGAGAGGAACAAGTCCCATGATGTAGCTTAGTGTAGCTAATTTTGTATTTCCTTCGAAACTTACATCAAAACGGCATGAAACGTCTTCTTTTTAGAGATGTGATCCACAAAAACCGAGTAGAATTTTTCTAAAAGAAAACAAATTAATTCTGAGCTTTTTTTCCATAGACCATAGGCCTACAATTACAGTTATTCATAACAAATGCTTAATAGGAGTGCCGAAAATCACCTCTGTCGACCAATAAGCATGGTTCCAATCGTTTCGTCATAGGTTGACAAATACGTTGTGATATCTCTGAATCACCATCCCTATAATAGTGAAAGTATTAATTACATAAATTAAAGACCTTACGTATACCCAAAAAAAGAAATCCGAAGGATTCAGATCGGAAAAACGAGGCGGCCATGGCTATACTCCTACTCACTCATCAATCGGCCTGGAAAGGTTCCTTCCAAGACGGGATAAGATGGTAAAATGTATTTTTTTAATGGGAGCGATCTGACATGAGTCTCCGTAAACACTCCAGCTTCCTTTTCTGTATTTCTCTCCCATTGTTTATACCCATTCCTATTCCACCAAATCTGAAATCCTTGTGCCCTGTACCAATCTGTACAGGTCCTTGGCCGGTTAGTCAATATAGTCCTGTGGGTTCATTTTTGGTTTCCCAAAGATTGCCTGTCTTCTACGGTCTGAGGCATTGCCTTGTGGTCTGCGGGCCACATAAGATGTGGTATGTAGTCTCTATAGCCCCTTCACACAGTCTATAGCTTCAGTCCTCAATATCAAGACCAATTTTCTATAGGTGTCCCTCCAGTGCAAAGTGTCCTGTCAGGATACCTATTACTGTACGAAGGTGATACCTACTAAGATTTAGTAGTTTAGTCTCCTTCTTTACTTCTCCTTAATAAAGGTTTTGCCATGACTTTGCCTGGTTGTATTTTTCTTGTATTCTTTGTGTTGTTCTTGGACCCATTAGTAAACAGAATTATTGAAAGAAACTCGACATTATGAAACAACACTTGTAGGAGACATTTGTAAAAAATGCACGTGGTTGAAAATCTCATAGCAATATGTTTCACTAATACGCAGTATCGGGAAATCCAAACCGCACAAATTAATTTAATAAAATTCGGGACATATGTTTCAAAAGCTCGACGGGAATTGGTTGATAATATGTCCCGAATTTTATTAAATTAATTTGTGCTGTGTGGATTTTCCGATACTGCGTATTAGTGATACCAACCCACAGTCCTTGCAATTCTTTCAAGCAATATGTTTATCTTTGGAAATCTGCCACACAATTTTGTAATTTACATAAGATTTAGTGACAATTTTTCTGATGATCTGGTTCTACATCGATGACATTGAATGTATTATGCTCTAGCATTGGCGTTCACAGTATCATAGATTCTCCAAAAATAATGTTGTTTTTTTTCTTTTAACAAATTTGCCAGTTTCGGATAGTCGAGTCACAGATAAAAATGCTATCAAGAAGTTTTTTTTATAATTTTAGAATGTATTTAGAACGCATTGTATATAAAATGGCTGGAACACATCTTATCCCGCAGTACTATATTAGTGCCGTGTCAAATGAACACATTTGACACAAATTCGTCATAAATTCGACTTTCATGCAACTGCAAATTTCAACCTATATTGTGAAGATTATGTGAAAGCCGAAATTTGCGATATATTCTACAAAGGGGACACAAACACAAATTTTGGCAATGGACCAGCATTATGACCTACAAAATTGGGGCACCACTGACAAGACGCTAGCAAACAAAGCCAAAATCGTCGACATGTAATTTATTAAAAAAGGTATTTTTGGAATAATCCTTAACGATCTTCTTTTTTCCTCTTGTAAAATGAAGCCGCGTGCGTAGCCAAAAATATAAACCGGCAAATGATGATATGTCTGCATATTTGATAAAGCACCAAGAAGGAAATAAATCTGGAATGGCAACAAAAATGATTGACGATGAAAACATAGTATTGGGAATACAACCGTTGGTAATAACTTCCGAATGGGAGATGACTGGCAATTGATTGAGACTAAAATAGGAGAAAACTTCCTATAACATTATTTCATATATGTAACAATAAGTGAAAGTAGTAAAACGAAAAACAAGAAATAGTAAGAGAAAGATGAAAAAGATGGTTAAAACATAGTAGTTCAGTTAAATTCAATTAGAAAGCACATAAAATCTTCTAAAGTTCTACTTGCTGGGGAGTGTGCTGTTTGAATTCTTCAAATATTTTGCAACTTACACTTTCCACGTTTTGGCTTCAGTATGCGTTTTCAAAGCACATATTTTACATTCTGGGAACAAGATTTATTATTATCCAGATTAATCCAGAGTTCTGGTATGGTATAAACAGGTACTCATTCAACTGTTTCTCAGGTCAAATAATTTTCATTAATTCTTTGAAATTAGAAAATAATTTTTGAACTTTAATATTCAGAATTTACATAATCCGGACCTGGCGCACAAGCCTGTTATTGCTGTCGTCTGGTGTCAGACAATTTGAAGTAAACAAATTTGCATGTTCATACGAGTTGGAACCTGCATTATACAGGACGTATAAATACCCGTGCAGCATACTTTGCCATTCAGTTGAATCGCATTGTGTGAAGTTGTAGTACAAAAGAAACAATGGCATCGAAAAAGTGTGTACAAAGTGTGAAGTTTGGCGATCCGAAGTTCGAGGAATAGCTATCGCAATGGGCAAATCAGTGCAATAATCCACCTTCTCATGATGTTTCAGATGTAGAAAATGAGGACATATTCAGTGATTCCGAAGCAAACTGTGATGAGCTTTCTGGATCAAAATCAAAAACGTGAACTGATGTAACTCTTGATGAAATTTATGTATTTTATCAATTACTTATGTATATTGGAGTTGACAGAAATTGGGATGATCCCGCACCAATTTTTTTTTTCTGAGGAATTTGCTAATCCGATATATCAAGCCACAATGTCCATAATTCGATTTGAAGAAATACAAAGATTTATTAGATCTGACGATAAGACATCACGAGAAACTCGTTTAGAAACCGATAAATTAGCGCTAGTACCTTACATCAGTGATGTGTTTGTTCAAGAATGCAAAACGTGCATTATACTAGATACCAATATTACAATTGATAAACAACTTGTTGGCTTCAGAGGCAGATGCCGATTCGTGCAGTATATGCTAAGCCGGCAAAATATAGCTTGAAAAAAGTTTTTCTGATAAGCTAACCTATATCTGGTTTTGCTCTTGATGGTTTAGTTTATGTTGCTCGCCAACCTGGTGAACCTACATATAGGAACCTGGGATTTAGAATAGTGCAAACTTTAGTGCGTAGCATTCATAATTCTGGTCGGAACCCGACAATTTTTTACGAGTGTTCCATTGGCAGAGTACCCTTAAATACAAATATTACTCTTGTTGGTATACGTCAAAATAAGCGAGATATTCCAAAGAAGATGAAACCATCGAAAGATCGTTTAGTTACATCTTCCATATTTTGCTTCAATAACAACGTAAGCATGGTAAGTTACGTATCCAAAAAGAACAAATGCGTAACTTTACTAATCACCATGTATATGTCAGAGCCGTCAATGGCAACGCTAAAGAGGAGCCCATAATTATCTTCTACTACAAGAAACAGAAGGCGAGAAAGTCTATATTGGACAGACAAAGTGGTCTATAGAAACTAGATACAAGGAACATATTTCACACGACTGATATATCTGCCGTCGCGGAACATATGGCAAAAATGGGACATAGTATAAACATAGATAATCTAAAACTAATGAAATCCGTAACATCGACACGCGAGCTAGATGCTTATGAATCCATTTATATTAAAAAGAACAGACACCTTCTGAATCCAGAAGAAGCACCTCTGTCTTTTTCTGTGTTGATGGATTTATTATGAGCAATTAAAGCCTACTCTTGAGACCCGCTATCTTCTAAGAATTCTTGCATTCGGGGCGGAGTAGATAAATTGTACATATGTTTTGGGGTAGGTGCATGTTTCTAGTTTAAGTTATTTTCGCGGTCATTTGATTATTCGACTTGATAATGAGAATGACGTACTCCCGTAACACGTGTCGTCCCGAATTAATTAATACTTTGTGCGGGAGGAGTAATCCCAACAGTGTGTTTACAGTGTAATATGCACCACTTGTTATTTTAATCTATAAAAAAATTTTGTTATATAATAACTGTTTTTTTTTGTGAAATGATCTCTTGAATATTTTAATAAATTTCTGTTGTGGCATTTTATAATGAGTTTTATTGCGCGGGTTTGTGAGGCTCCGGTTTATGTAAAAACAGATATTGTACCAGATATGCATCCTAGGGTTAAAAAAGTTTGAACGTGTTTACAATTTTATGAAATACATTTCTAAACCTTTTTGAGTAATCTTTGAGTTAGTAAATTAATAATAACGAGTATTTAAAGTGACGCAACTATCATAACCGTACTTATAAAATTACTTTTACTTAAATAATAGTTGAAAGACAGAAATTATGTACGAAATTGATTGAATTTATTAGGAAAACTATCATTACCGAACAAAATGATTGACCTCCCAGAAGAAACCTGCCGCAGTAATAGCAGCAATTTTTATTTGAAAAAACTCTCCAAAACCAATTAATATATGTTTTGGAGATTTAGCATTTAGTATATGCGACCCTCATTTTGATTTGAAAACGAAGGCTTACACAGTCAGAGTCAGTATAAGATAAACCTCTTCGGGGTTTGGACCGTGTCATAGAGACAGAGCATTTCGACGTTTTGCCCGTAATCATAAGGGGGCCGTCTTCGTTTTGACTTATTCGTTAATAGACATGAGTACTCAATTCTCCCTCTCTCTCTCTCCCAGTCAGTAAGGTAGGACTCTAACCCTGGGGAATAAATAATATTATTTATGTCCAGTATCAAGTCACAGTAGTTAAAGTAATTATTAGGATTTTCACTTTCACCATCACTACACATTGTTTGATTTAATTTAATTTTTACAGGATTCCTATAGATTTTTAAGTCTGTAGACCAACCCTTTCGTGTCTTTGCTGCATTTTTTTACAGATAGCGCGACGCCCAAGTTTCCAACGACAGTTTTCTTAACAAAATATTGCCCAATATTATCTGCCTCTATTTGTCATTTTAACACGTCGCATACACCTTCACTCTTCCATATCGAAATATTAATTACGACTAACACGATGGACAGTGATTTTATTATTTGTCAACAAGTAGATACAAGTTCATCTTTAGCGTTTGTAATCGTTATAACCTGTATAAGTATTCCATTAAAATTTCAGGTCCTACTTTTTGCTAGTTTCTCAGAAAATAGGAATGAAATAAATGAATTACAAAATTTGTAAATCAATTTTAAATTAAGATTAATTGTAAAAGGTATATTAAATAACATAGATTGAGTTTAAGTAATAAAACGACTATTATAGACAATTGAAGAAACAAATTATTTTTTTAATATTACAGTTAAATACTTAGCATTTCATTTCAGGTCATTTCTATTTTTGGGCACAACACTTTTTTCATTTATTTGTACCAAATCCTTTATAGTCGATTTTATTGTCCTGAATAAATGATTTCGACATTTCTACCCTATAAGAAGTTACAGATTTTTGTCGCGAACATGATATTCTGGACCACGGTTCGACTTTTATACGGCCCAGTACGACTTGGACGTGTTCAACACATTCGCGGAAGAATTGTTAACTTATAGAAACAAATATCTCGCTAGTTTTTTACCATTCTCGGGTTGTTGTCCAATACCTTATCGGTATTTTTTCATGACAAATAAAATAAGATACTCATACAAAGTGTCAATGTTGATTTTTATCAACCCTGCTTTTATTCTACTTAAAACAAATGCTAAAACAAATTATCCATTGAGGTATACACGAGATCATATTAATAACATCAAACTTAAAACACATTATCGCCTTAAATATTAAAAAAAAATGGGATGCTTGAATGACTTAAACGGTTACAAACATATGAGAAACGCAATAAAAATTCATTCTAAACGTTTACGCAAGAATTTTATCCATACTGCGGAGTCGTCCATTTCATCCAACCCCAAGCGTTTCTGGCAATACGTTAATTCAAAAAGAACTCAGAATGGTATTCCTAATACTATCGAGGAAGGTATTGGAAACACTCTTGACGATCTATATTTTACTGTCGACGCCTTCAGAGCGCTTTTTCAATCGGTGTACCTCCAACCATCTACCTCTGCGACTACTACACCTGTATTTCCGAGTACCTGCTTAATTGACCTTGACTTCAATTTGAAACTAATGTGATTAAACGCTTTGAAATCATTTACGGACAATTTCACAATGGAGACCGGCAACATTCTAGCTCTTTCCATATAGTGAAGGATTGTGCTCATGTTTTTGCTCCTCCTCTCTGCTATTTACTTAATCTTGTTGTTGAGGCTTCCACTTTTCTATCTGTGTGCAATCTCTGTGGTTTTTAATAATGGATAGAGTGATGCAGTCTCTAACTATTGCCCTGTAGCGCTGCTGAATAATTTTGCTAACTGTACTATCATCTATCCACAAGTGAAGACCTAGTATTACTAACTGCCAGCACGATTTTCTTGTGCAGCGATCCACTGTGACAAAGTTGGTCGCTATTACTCAACATTTGTCTGCCAACATTGACAACAACACGAAGATCGAGGTAATTACACTGAGCTATCTAGAACCTTTGATCGCATATACAAAAACTGGATAGCGTTGAATTGTCATCTTCACGTTTCAAATTTCTTTAAATGATATTTTATACGCTTTGTAATTCATTTAAATCTAAAGGTTTTTTACCGGCCTCAGAAGTTCCTCCACTTTTATTCCTAATGTTTATTAATGATTTACGTCAACATGTGAGTTGTCCTAAATTGTTGCTCGCTGAGGACTTGAAGTTATACTTTGCAATGAATCCTTGCAGGATTTCGACTACATACAAAGTCAGTTTGATATCTTACATATATGCTTATGCAACAGTAAATTAAATTGAAATATAAATATATGAAAATTCGTCATATTTAGTCGTAAATCGAATTCTATATGTCATCCTTACCACTTGCCCAGAGGTGGTACTATGAAAGACTTGGTAGTTGTATTTGATGCGAGGTTATCCTTCAACAAGGTTATACTAATTGTTCCTGCATCAGTCTTAAAAATGCTAGGCTTCATTAGAGGTATAACCGGCAATTTTCCTCAGTTGTCTCATCTTCTCTTTTTACTTTGCTTTTGTTCGTTCTAGACTGGAGTATGATTCCTTAGTTTTGGCACCCATCTAGAAGCATTATAGCTACGTGCTTTTATAGGTTCACAGCAGGTGTCTGAACTACTTATACTTTAAAAAATGTCTATCCTGGATAAGGCTTTAGCCACAGAACATTGCTAGACCGGTTTAATATTGCTGCTTTAGATCTTAGACGCAGGCAAAGTGAATTGAAATTTCTATTTAATTTACTTAACAACCGTCTAGACGCTCCAGAAATACTACATCAAGTAAATTTTCTTGTTCCGCGCCTTTCCTCTAGACAGATGAGACTATTTCACTGCCCCGCACCCAGAACGAACTTGGCAATTAAGTTTCCCTGATATAGAGTTTGCAACGCATACAACTTGATATCTGACGGATGTATTGATATTCATGATTGTTCTCTGCTCTCATTGTTTGCAACATCCGCTCACGCATTATAATGGTGAACTGCTCCTCTTGCCTGTTTATTTTTCTTTTGCTAGGGTTTTCTAATTGAATTTAAGTTCTGGTTACTTTTGTTTCTTGATGACTAAATAGTAGTAACTGCTCTTGGTTCACAACAGGGTAGTTACGTAAGTTACTTGTAATTTTCCTCGACTAACATACATAGTATATTTCCTCTTCATTTCCTTCCTCTTTTCAAAAATGTAATTATCCCACAAAAAAAACATTAAAACAGAAGCGAACTTCGTTTCGCCGTGCGACTGCTACGTGTGAAACTTCCTGAATCCAACGCTGTTGGTTATATCGATTGAATAATCCACAGTTGAGAAAACATGATTCGTCGGTCAATAAACCACGACTGGTGAAATTACCATTTTGTGTTATTTTATTAGTAAATAAATTTGCGAAAGAAATAAGATCATTTGCCCTTAATGTCGCAACAATGTGAAAATTATAAGTGTGAAACTTTTTATGTTTTAAATTTAGACTCATCGATAGGTTAACTTTCCCGAGTGGAGATATTTGGATTAGCCGCCACGTAAGCTAATGTTAATACATTATCTTCACCTACCACATTTCGGTTGCGATTGGGTTTGCCTAAGCATCCACCCTGTTACATATTTCCATCCAGTTTTTTTTTTAAATTTTGGTATCCGGTTGTTTTCTCTCCGCAAAATTGTCACAGTATGTTTCCCCAGCAAGACGAAAGCTTTTGTAATACCTATAATATATGAAAGTTTTTAATGGAATTGACTTCGTTAATTCGTAAGTTTAAGTTTTTTTAAGCGAATTATTTCTACATTTCGGTCTAGATTGAGACCTTCCATGCATGTTTGCTAATCAATCGGTCTCAATCCAGACCGAAATGTAGAAATAATTCGCTTAAAAAGCAACAAATTTATGAATTAACCAAGGAAATTTCATAAAAAACTTTCATATATTATAGATACTACCTTTACAGTATATATACCAGTTTCAAATTAATGCAATTATCACCTAGCAGCGCTGATGAGACTTAGTGAGTCGAAACGCGTCCGCTAATAGTGGTAATTGTATTAATTAAAGAATTTATTTTTCACATATTAGCTTTATTTGTATTATTTGTTTGTTTTATTGTTTAATATTATGAACCAGCCTACTATTGAAAATGAATCATTTTTTTGTCAATTCTTGAAGCAAAATGCTACTTTACTGTGTGAAAATTCAATACGGCGCCCATTTAAAATAAGAAAGTTGCTACTATTATCTTCTAAACGGCCATCTTGAATTTTGTTTTGACATTAGTTATGTATCTTTAATTAAACCAATTAACCATATGAATTTTTTCATATCTTTTGTGAGTCCGAAGTAAAATTACTTTAAAGAAAATGGAGATTTAAAGTTTTTTTCAGTAAATTTTAAAAATTTCTGGACGGAATCCAAATCCGCACTAAAAACTACACAACTTTGGTATTTTAAACAAATCCCTATATTTAATAACAAAAAAGATACCCATAGCAAAACTAAAACAAAAAACACCCTTACCGCCTTAATGAGTGAAGAACTCTAGATACGTATTTCGGCAACTAAGATGCCATCCTCAGTAGAATCTACAAAGGATATCAAAGTGGTGCTCTGTGCAGTACATATCGTCTAGGCTACTACGTCTAACATTATTTTCCTTTGTAGATTCTAGTGAGGATCCCAACTTAGTTTCCGAAATATGTGCCTAGAGTTCTTCACTCATTAGGCGGCAAGGGTGCTTTTTTTGTTTTAGTTTTACTAGTTCAACTCATCGCATCCTACTATTTTATACCCATGGTATTCCACTCAGTCTGGGACACGCTGTATACAGGGTGTTTACGGTCTTGAGATTTTACTTTCAAGGGGTGATTAAACATCTTAAAATAAGGTCATTAACGTAAAAATATCTTAACAAAATTGCATAATAAGAGAGATATTAATGTTAAAAAAAATTGTAGTTTTTAAAAAGGTTTTTAACGGTAAAACGATTGATCAACAATAAAGTAAATGTAAACGATAGGTTATTAGTGATTTCTTTTCTAAGTAGGCTGATGTCTGTAATTTTTCCCATCTGTCAATCTGTTTCATTGGTTGTCACTGCATTGCCGAATTGTGTGGCGAATACTGCGCAAGAATCAATTGTATCCTTTCTATGTACAAAAAGTACAGGCTTTACAACTTGAAGATATAACTTGGAACAACTAGTGTGAGGGGATTCCATGAAAAACAAAAAAAAATCAATGTAATATGCCTATTCACCACTTAAAACTAAAAAATAAAAATTACAATTATTTTTTTAACTTTAATATCTCTCTTATTATGCAATTGGGTTAAGATGTCGTTACATTAATCATCTTATTTTAAGGTGTTTAATCACCCCTTGAAAGTAAAATCACAAGACCGTAAACAGCCTGTATATTATACAAAGACAAAAGACCATCACAAAAGTTCAATTCCACTTTCAATTAATTTCTTATTAGCCTGTTATTGTGTCGACAGTATTTCACTTTAACTAACAAATTGGTGTTATATATATTTCCTTGGATTAAATGTGTGAGAATAAATGCTCGCTTCCAAATTGAAGAAGGCGGAAAAACAAATAAATTATGGAGAGACTGACGAAGTCAATCCATAAGGGAATGCTATTATATTTTGTCGGTACGATACGTATATGTATAGTGTATAATTTCAGTTACATATACAGTATGCCAGCAAGACTTATTTATGAAGAAATGAAAGAAATTTTATTTAACCAGTGATTGCATTACTATGGACTATAAATTTTAACGTTCGACATTGACAATAAAATTAGGTATACCAATATAGATAGAGGACCTATAAACATTTAATTGGGTAAGGCTGAGAGGTGCAAGTTGCTCTCTCTGATTTTAATGGAGATAGTTTTGGACTCATGATGTGTGCACTTTATTTTAGATTTATTATTGTGTTTGAAGACCCACATACTAAAATAGGTATTCTAAATTGTATTCTTCTTGTATTCATTTGGACAATGGAAGCTATAATAGAAATAAAACCTTATATAAATGTTTAACTAAAAAATATTAATGTTTTGTACACACCTATTAAACATACACAGGGCAACCCCAGTGAACGTAGCACACTGACAGTTTCTCAGTGTTTAAGATTTGCCACAAAAGGTAATCATCACACTTGGGTAAACTCCTTACGGTCTATAGAGAATGTACTTAATCTCACACCTAATACACGTACAGGTGTTACACCAATTGGTTTTTATACGGGACACGCACCTGATAGACCATTTGATGGTGTCACACTGCCTCTAAATATACAAGAATTTATTAAAAGCACACAAGCAAGATTCCACAAAATTTGTAGTAATTATGATACATGCAGAAACAATCAAGGTAATATAAGATGCAAATTCAATTCAAGATTGAAGATTTGATAGCTATTAAAAAATTGAGATTCTCAAACAAAACTTAAAATATTATTTTAAAAAGCTATTGCCTTATGAAGGACACAATGCACACCACGGCTTTTTGAGTGTAAAAACTACCGAAACGGCTTTCTTTGAACTATTTAATGTATTTACTATGTAACATTTTTAACACCAATGGTACCGAAAAGAAATCTTAAAAAAAATATATGTACATATGTATGTACACTAGCGAATTGCATTCATTGGCTGCCTCCCAATGTGTAATCACTAATGTGCGGTGTCTGTGTGTATTTTAAAAGTGCCTTAGATGCATTTATAAATGTGCAAAAAAGCATCTATTATTTGACGTATTTGAGTCGGAAGGAATTTGTTTGATGTTTCAAGTATTTCGAATAAAATAAAACTGTAGTCTTATTAAATTATTTTAAAATGTAATTTCATTACTTTTTGCGGTGAACTTTTTTTGTGGTTGAACTAGGATCAGATCTAAACCCAAGGCATGTTTATTATACAATAAATAACAATATCAAAGGTTTAGTACTTTTATTTATTTAAAAAATAATATGACGAAATAATTATAAGTATACACTTATGCTGAAATGATGATGTTTATCAAGGAATGAATGTGCGGTTTCTGTGTCTATCTTGAAAACGCTGCAGCTGCATTTATGAATGTAAAAGCCGATTGCATCTATTTATTGTGATCTTTGCGTAGACATAGACAGGTAGGCAAAAAGACATATTCTGTATTTCTGGAATCTTTATTTATGCGAATATAACACAGGCTTATTGATAAGTATTAATAGACAAGCAATCCAGATAAATGTCGGAAATATTCATTCTCGAATGATGAGTCATATTAGACACTGACGTATATAAAAGCAAGCAGACGCCACAATAATATCCAGTTCTTTATACAGCATTAGGAACAGTTAAATTCCTGCCGCACAATATGATGTCAACAGAAGACAAGGTGGGCGCAATATCAATGTTGGAAAACGGATAGAGTCTACGTGCTCTAGCGCGTGAATTTGGTGTTAATCACAATACAATTTTTTGCTTAAAAAGAAAATGGCAAATATCACATTCAGTTGCAAACGAACCAAAAACTTCAAAACAAAGAATATCCACTGCTTATCAAGATACCATGTTAAGGCAATTTTATGCAAGTTGCAAAGAAGCCATTGTCGTTACCACCTTTCCCGGTTCAGTAACGACGGCAAGAAATAGGTTGAGGGCGAGTGGCCTCAAAAGCTGTCGTGCTGCTATTAAAACAGAACTTTCCGAGCGCAATCGTCAAGGCAGAATAAATTTCGCACTAGACTATCAGAATATACGCATAGATTTTTGAAAACGGTAATCTTCAGCGACGAGTCGACGTTTCAAAGCACCCCAAACACCCATACGTGCCTAGTTACCCGTCCGCGTAACTCTAGGCTTGCACCACAATATGTTCATCCGAAAAATAGAAGTAGACGGCTTTCTGTAGCAGTGTGGGGTTGGATGTCATACGCAGGATCTGGTACTATTTGGGATATTAATGGACACTTGACAACGTTACAATATAGGGATATTTTGGAGAATGTTATGTTGCCATCGGTAACATCTCTTTATGATCAGTTTACATTCCAACATGACAACTCACCCATTCATACGGCTAATGTTGCCCAACAATGGATTACAGACAATAATTGAGATTATTAAATTGGCCGGCACGAAGCCCGGGCCTGTACACCATAGAAAACCTATGGGGTTACATGAAAAACAGAATGAGGGGGCCTATTGCATTCATTGGCTGCCTACTATCCATGCTACGCATGTAGGCTCTACGTTGAGCGTTAAGTCGTACAATTAGAAAGTGTCGCTAGTGTACATACATGAATGCATTTTTTTTTACTACTTCAAACAATATTTTAGGTACAGGTAGTTATGTTTTGAAATAAATTACTATCTATTGATCTATGGATTCCTGTGAGGCCTGACCACATGCACAAATCTTCTCCACTCTTTTCTGTCTATCGTTGCCCTACTTGAATTCTTCATTGCCATCGCATCCAGATCATTTCTACCTGTACCAAACATGGTGTTTTTGATCTCCCTCTGGTCCTTCCTAGCACCGGCTTCTAATTCGTTTTAATTTTTACGGTTTATTTTCCCTTCTAGGTTATCCCCTCCATTAAGTATTTCACTGATCTTGTTATGCAGTAATTGCCTAGATTCTCTTTCATCTAATCTCTTTGGACTACTCAGGTCAACTTTTCGTTCGAATATTTTTAATAGCGAGTGCGTCTTCCCTGTTAGATTAATCACCCTGGCTGCATATGTCATATATAAGTCTTATCTTTTGTAATAAAATTTTCAAGTTTAAGCATATGATTTCTTTCATAGGTTAGGAAACAGGGATGATGTAATGTAACGGAACTCGATCTGGAAGGAGCTTTCCTAATTATTTTTATCTTCTGCGTACCTTATGTATGTGCTATTTAATATCATGAGTCACTGGTTATGGGTAAAAGCATTCTATTTTCGTATCGTACTAAATGCTGTAAGAGTTTTTGTGAGTATTGATTTTATTCCAATAATACAAGATCAAATAATACAAACGGTTACTTACACGCCCCGTAGTCGTCTGGGTGAACAAATAGTGCACGTAACCGATATTATTAAGAGAACATTAAGCGCATTACGCGCTTATCGCAGACTCCGATAAGAATAAACGTAAATAAAATAGAAAGGAAACCGCATAAAGCGTATAGACTAGGATGACGACG
The DNA here is from genome assembly GCA_031763485.1 of Osmoderma eremita. Taxonomy (NCBI): domain Eukaryota; kingdom Metazoa; phylum Arthropoda; class Insecta; order Coleoptera; family Scarabaeidae; genus Osmoderma; species Osmoderma eremita. The sequence continues at coordinate 1,149 of JARFOC010041838.1, read as the reverse complement.
CGATTTCTATTTTAAGCGCTACCCAGCAGACACAGAAAAGCTATTCGAAAGCCTGGTCCTGCGGCAATCGAGAAACTCCGCGAGATCCCTCATCGGTTCCGTCCAGACTCGACTCGGCGTTGGCTAACCTGATTGTCAAGACGGCGCCCAGCGTGGCCCAGACGTCGCCACTGTGACCAACTTTATGTGGGTTATCCGGTACATGAGCTTTGCCTTGCCCTTCATCGCGATGCCGTCAATATATTCCACCACCAACACCCCCGTTCATAATGGACAGACAGGAAAATTGCTGATGTGTAGTGTCAGCCGAGGAGTGGGACATAATAAACAATATATGCGAAATGGGGACAAAGTACTCGACGACTATGAGAGTCTAAAGTGCGCCATTACGAAGCCGCGAAAGGCGAGCAAGAGCGAGGCGTTCACCGAAACCGGCAGCTATGTAGTTCCGTGCAGTTCTTCCAATGTTGGAAAGTTAATTATTGTCTTTTTGGGGACGTTATTAAATTCCGTCGGCTAGCTTGGGCTCTTAGGAGAAATCGTGCCAGGAAGCCGAGCATTGCATTATGTAAAGCATGAATGGCGGTAAATTTAATTTAAAATGAGTACCTATCGTACTTTTCAAGATCATGGCTCTTTCATCCAAAATCGATTCAGAAACACTGAGAATTGAGTAACTTTATGTCCATATATAACTCAATCTTTGAAATATCCTTTGCTTTGTCTTCTCTATTATTAAAACCGTTCGCTTAACATTCCAGCTCAAAGGCCACTACACAATCGCACCGAACGCTTTACTCCTTTTAGTATACATATGTGCGTGGCTGGTATACCCAATGGTCCGACTTGTTTTTCGTATCAATATGCAGACGATACGTCCTGAATAATAACCGCAACTGTGTTTTTTTTTTCGTATTTGCTGAGTACCATTTGAAACTAATTGAGCATCTGGTATGAGGGCAATAGCTTAGAATTGAAGATAAACAAATCTTTGCCATTATATTTTAATATAAAATACAAAATAGGATACGGTGGCTTAAAATAGTAAAAAGAAATACCCTTACCACCTCGTTGAGTGAAGAACTCCTGGATACGTATTTCGGCAACTAAGTTGCCATCCTCGGCAGAATCTACGAAGGAAGATAATGT
>JARFOC010041812.1:0-23514 GCA_031763485.1 Osmoderma eremita | reverse complement strand
ATGCACTGAATAACATATGAGTATTATTGCTGTATAAATCAATTACGCGTGGGTAAAGAACCATTGGACGTATAGTAGTTATCTTGATGATGCAAAACTTTCATAACACGATATAAATATGGCAAATGTGTTGTAGGTGTGGCGGCACCCTTGGCGAAGATCTTATCATAAAAGGCGAAAAGCACAGTGGGAAACTGAGTCGAATTATTGTGCTCTTGTGCGGGAGATTCCACCTTACGACGATGGGCGAAGATTATACGACCTAATGGATATGTCCGTATTCGATTTTTTAATTGGAAACATGGACAGGCACCACTATGAAACGTTTAGGTATCAAATAGTCGTCGGAACAAGGTTATTGGACATTTAAAATTTTCAAATTGTTGCTTTTCCCCAGAATATTCGGTAACGATACGTTTCCTCTGCATTTGGACCAAGGCAGAGCTTTTGGTAAGCCGTTTCATGACGAGTTATCAATTTTGGCACCGATGCTGCAGTGCTGCTCGCTGAGACAATCTACCTTAGAAACATTGCTCAAGTAAGTTCTTTTTTTCCAGTTATTATACAAAAGCTTTATTATAGCATACCAGAGATTATGATAAATCGAGAATATTAATTGAGATACGGTTGAGGAAGAGAGTTCTTAATTTACCGCAATTGAAAATAAGAATTTCAAATTCGTATACTTTTTCAAATAAAGTTTAAAATTTGGAAAAAAGATAGGAAATAGGTGATATCCGCAACTTTAGTAATATACTCTTATTTGGTGATCAATTTCTGAAGCTTATAAAATTAACAAATTATTACTTCAGAAGTACTATAGGTCTTGAATTTAGGACCTTTACTACTTATGTGAACTATATATTGATTAATTGCGAAATATTGATATTGACCACTGATTTCAGTATATTACCCACGGCTTTTTACATAAATTATTATAAAAAGCTTCAAAAGAATTAACAATCAGTATTTCGTTAATGTTTCGTGGACCAACTATAAATCTTCTGAAATGTAAAGCACTTACATCTACACAAGAATAAAGGTTTCATACTAAATGATTGTTATATCTGTAAATCAGCCATTTTGCTAATACAAAAGATTTGCGAGTACCTATTGCAATACTTGTCGATCAGTGCAATGGTTATACCTACCATGGTCCAAGACACTAGGGTTTGAGTAGGTGAAATAGAGTTCCATGAATACATTCTAAACTGGAGTGCACATCCACCATTTGGTTTGTTGTGGTGCCCTTGTTACGATATATAAGTAAATGAATTAAGGGCGTACAAATATTTCTCTTATAGTATGAAGAATAGTATATTGTCGAAATGGCATGTTGCTGAATATCTTCTTCATGGTGTTGTTGGTAGTGCGACGTATTACTTCATGTATTTCATTTATATGGAAATTACTTTACAACATAATTGATTCACCGTTCTCTTGGACTTCGTACTATAGTTTAGAGTGCCTCTACTTTTAGACATAAAAATAGGCGACTCTTTATGGAGAACTAGACTTAGTCTATAAAATCGGTATACGATGTTTATGTTAATGTTTTATTGATTTAAGATGCGATAATTTGAAAACAAGCTAACCATAAAATTGTTTATCATCAGAGTCAATCAAATATGCGAGGACTGCCACCTATACGATTGGTATTTGAATTTAATATTAGAGTTTCCGTTAATATCCAAGGCTCAATCGATAAAGACGGTCTCTGGCTTTCTAGGAAGTAAGGGTAATATGAGTCCAGCCAGCGACAATTAATGGGCATAAAAAATATTACCAAATCAAAGAATACTTGGTTTTGCATATCTTGTAAATTAACGGAAACAATTACACATCACACAACACCACACACAGAAGGGTTTTGGAGGACTTTCACACACCACATCGCGGGTCCAACAGGTTCCTTCAAGTTTCTTCGATTGTCGCTTATCTTTAAATTTTTCGGCCACTTCTAGGCAGCCGAATTTCGTCAAACCTAGTAGGTATAGTTAGCCAACATTGTAACATTGCAATATATTAGAAACATAAATGATATGTAAATATTAACGAAAAAGAGAGATGTTTGTTATATTGCAATACTATCCATTGAAGTTTAAAAATTATAAAAATAGATAATAGTTATGTACATGTGTGCTTAGTCCAGTTTACCTCGCATTTAAACTTATCCGACCGTATTTCGCATCGCTTTAAACCCTTTTAGAGTGCCCGTTCGCCCGCGAAAGTTGTCCCCGCGCCCAACTAAGAGCCTAAGCTTTCCCCGAGCCGCTCCATGTAGCACACAAATACTCCACCTATTCTGGAGATGATCGTCTAGACGCCAAAGTCATGTTCTATGCATACGGGCGGGCGGTTTGTATGTATGAGTTTAGGAATGCGCGTGCGCCACCACCTACGCTGCTCACAAGTCTAAAGTCGAACGGGAAATTGACTTTTATGAAAAATGCGCGGCATTTATTCAAGCCAGGGACGACTTAAGCTCTCATGCATGTTACATGGTACGTTCATCGTCGTGCCAATCCTTCCGCTACTGAGGTTCCGTTTTCCAGATTATTCCCCATCCGGAGTTAAAAAAGAAATTACAGAGATACGTGTGCTGTAATCTCGAATTGCAATTTTGAATTATTGATATCTGAGACGATACAGTGAAAACGATTTAAAACTTGTCAGAAATAAAGAGAGCGATTTTTACGCTTATGATAAATTTTTATGATTCCTGCTAAAATTTATTTCTATAAATAATAAACATTATAATAGTCCTTGGTTAACAACCATGGTAATTTGTTAATTTACAATACATACATTTAAAATAATACTTTGCAATTTTAATTATTTTGGATTTATGACAAGATACCTCTCATTTAGTAAACAATAATGAATCCTACCTTGAAATGACTTACAATAAATTACTCTACGAATAGTTGTTTGGGATTACTCAATTGAGAAAAAAATAATATAATTTTGATTGCACCAACGCCTATTAACGTATTCAAAATTATCTAAAGTAGTTTTGACAGGGTTTATGCCACATTTGATTAAGAGAGACGTTATGTGTTCTAATAACAAGTATGAATAAATCTGTCTTTTAAAACTGGTATTTTTCCTAAATATCTTAAACAGTCAATAATAACGCCTACCTATAAATAGAAAGACCAATTGATCAATTGCTTTAGTTTCTATTATAGCAAAAGTCGTGAAAGACGCAATTCTAAAGGCATAAATAAATGGTACCTAATCTAATGTCATAATCTAACAACCTAATGCTTATGTTCAAGATAAATCAACCATAAGAGCAATATACTGTTATGATCTTTCTCACCACCACGTTGTGTTTTTGTTGATCTTATATTATCGTTGTCGAATTGGTCTGCAGTATACGCGATCATTACATACTTTCGTTTTGAACTTATTATCGGTTGCAAATTAAATTATTAAAGTGAAGTGTCTCCATCTATTCGATCTATGCAGTTATTCAATAAGATTAGTCAACTAGAATCCTATACTGTGGGAAGTATAGGTATACTAAGTCCTGCCAGAGGCAGATAACTGGATTAATGAACGTTACTAGGTAGAAGAATATTTATTTTTCAAATACATTGTATAATCACAACACATCCTTACACACAAGACAATACAATATAAAGGGTTTTTTGGAAGATTTCTGCAAATTAACTACACGTATTCACACGAGAAACCGGCCCAGAAAATAACCACCAGTACATAGTTTTTATCAGTCGAGGTTGGCATTGAAGATAGCAGTCGTCGACAATGACATATAAGCGGGATCCACCTGGACGACCAAAACATGTGAACAGAAACGTCAAGTTAGAATTTTGTACGCGTCAAGCGAGAATTACTAGCGATCAATTTAAACTATCTTAAGTAGTGTATTGCATGATCCACAAAAAAAGGAGGAAAGAGATCCTGGAGGTTGGAGTTCAGAGGAGAGAGATACTGGAGGTTGCAGAAAGAGGAGAGGTGTGAAATAAGATTGAAGAGAAAAGGGTTGGGCCACGATACTCATACACACAACAAAGTATTTAAGGTATTTATAAAGTTAATTTTGAAATATTGTCAAAATTCTTGTAGTTCTATTACACAGGTACAGTTTTTCAAAATTCTAAATTCATATGCAATGTCAAGATTGCAATATTTGTAAATTAAACCTATCAATTCCTATATATGTGGTATTGTTATATTTCAAAAAGTTGCCTGGTTACATCCATCAGATGTAACAAACGAACCCAGCTGTCATACCAATATTTTAGAAAATATGTGCGTTAATGTCACATTCTGACATTAACGTATTTCAAGGTTAGTGCTATATAAAAGTCAATTTTGTAGCACTGCAATACATATGTCTTTTTATTAACTAAATCAGCCGGGACCGTTCATTACAGTTCCCGTTAAAACAAAACTGTAGCGTCTCATCATGCAAGAGGGCGATACTCGATCAGTTTCAGAGTTTCACTAGCTAAAAACTCCGTCTCTTTCTATATCTAATGAAAGGGTCCGCATACATACATCTATAATTCAGAAACGCTTCCGGCTATTTCAGTACGGATCATTTGCTACTATTTCCTCTTTTCAACTAAAGGGTAGAGGTATCGCTAGGGCAAAAACTCAAACCATTGTGATGCTTATCGTACAGCGAAACGAAGAGTGAAGGTAAAATAGACTCTCAGGTCGACGGTTCCCCTCGACGTTTACGTCATGTAATAAGTATCTTCTCTATCGTGAAGATGTCACTCACCAACTTGCTACTCGAAAACATGAAAACGTCGCAACGTTGAATGGAAACGGTAATGTGCCTCTTTCCATTCCGTTTTTCTTTTTCTAAAAGGTAATTGGCGACGAGCTGGCATTGGGATTTGGCATCATCTAAATTATTCAAACCGTAATAAGCTTCGAAGTGTCCCTTCCGTGCTTTATTTCGTTTATAATTCAATGAGATTTGGGTGGAAGGTTAAGTCCACACTCCCGGGTGTGATAGAAATAGCCTAGATCGACAAATCCATTATATTACCACAATTAAAATTTCCACCCAATAAAAAATAGTGACAGCGGTTCTTGAAAATGCATTTTTATAGGTTGGCATTCTTTGCCAATGTATAGATGCATTGGCACATTACGTAATACCATGATATTAAATTGAAATTGTTTATTTGTATATTTATAGATATTATTTTCTTGATATTTCTTACGATAATTTTCCGTACTTGACACAGCATAATAGAAGATTTTTGATACTGTTAAAATAAAAGCTATTTATGTACACGGTCCATCTGGATATCACCGACAAACTTTTAGAGATGGTAGAGAATAATAAAAGCAAGATTTTAGTTTTCTTCGTGCTTTTGCTTCCAAAACAGTCTTTCTTTGGAGTTAAATGGTGTCTTTGATTTAAGCGCCAAGGAACTTAAGTTCAGGTTCTCGTGGAAGCAGTCACTGTCGACAAGGAAACAAACCCAAAAATGAAAAACCGCAAAGCAGCCAATCAAACTATGGAAATTTCTGGGAGTTGATGGTTTTTTGTAGCTCACTAAAATGTTTAATAATACCAAGAGATGTGGTATTACGCCAATCACTTGGAGAAACAGCATACTTGTACCCTTCACAAAAAACAAAGACGTCAATGAATGCAGTAATTTAGCAATAAACTCACTACACATACCCTGAAGATCTGCAAACGAATTATATACAGGCATGTACCTGTTGGTAACATTAATGAATAACCGGTTTAGATTTATTACAGGAAAAGCGACCGCAGATGCACCCAGTAGGAACGATAATAAAAAAAACCGCGTGAGAAGAAACAAATTTTCATCGATCTTGAGAAAACCTTCGATCGCATCTCGAGGTATTTGATATGGTAAGCTCGGACACACGTAAAGCGTACAGTGGATTTGTCCAACAGTTTTTTGCATAAATGTGGGTGTCCACCAGGGAAGTGACTTTACCCTTTGTTTGTAGAGTACAAACTTATTTATTAATAGTTCTATGCAATAAAACATGTCTATTGCTTACTTATTTAAGAAATTGTCTATGATTGTATTCATTTGCACAAGCCCCAACGTTTAGTTATTTAAATAGATTTACTACGTATAGAGGGCACGATGTCGGATTTGACGGCATTCTAGCAATAATACTGTAACGTGCCGTTTCTGCAGCAAAACTAAATTGTGTGGATTTATAAATATTTAGTTAAATTATTCGTATAATAATTGTCCGATTTTTATTTAGTTCTCTGTGGTTCGGCACTGTGTATGCAATTACATAGTAGATTTCATTTATTTTTGACGGACCTGTATATCACGGCACGAATTCGTGGCCGGCTATTGTTGGCACAGCGTCTTTCCGTTTATATAACTGAATTCGTGGCCGGCTTCTGTCGGCGTGACAGCTATCCACCCCAAATGCTTCGTCCTCAAAGCCATAGCGCACTTTCGTCTCGTCATCACGTGTCACATTTATGTCACGAACCAAAACCAATTCGACTCGCTCTAGAAGAAGAGGAACGGGACTTCATCGATACGTCGAGCTACTACAACTTCTTCTGAGAACCACCTACCCACGCCGATCAAAACCCGGAAGAATCATCGTGCCACAATGACATCACATCATGATGTATACACATCGACAATACAGCACCCACACTGTACATTTTAACAACATTAATTAGACGACGGAAGTTATACGAAAAAAAAATTAAACGCAACGTCGTTAAATGAAATTCTTTTTTTTTATGAGAGAGAAAATCGTTAGACTTGCCGTCAGGATAAACAAAAAACGTAATCTTACGGGAACACCGTAAGACTATAAAACTGCAATTTAGGTACATAAAATCGGCTGGTTCACTCTTTTTGTATTCATCTCGATATCTGAGCTATACCAAGACTATCTCAATTTAAAATTCAATTATTCAGAACTCTTCCGTCGGCGGTACATACCACCACACTTCCAGAGGAGGAGCGAAAGCGATTCGAAAGGAATGTGCGGTTTTTCTTTCGCATCATTAATCTATACAAACACTGGGCCTCAGAGCTTTCTTCATGGGCTGATGATACCGGGTAACGACTTAAATCGCTCCTGGACTATTTTTACATATTTTACTTTCAAGGATTTTTCTGAAACTAATTATGTAATGCGTCTTTTAACTTTACATGCCGTACCTGAAACGAAGGCATTGCTGGTAGTTATTTCCATTATTAAGAAAGTTCTGCGCGGCCTTTTTATTAATTTACATTTAAAACCTTGTCTGCATACATATAACTACTACAACAGGTGAAAACATATATATTATAAAGGATTCTATCAGTTTACATAAATATATAAAACGTATATTTGCCAAATTAAAAAAAAATTGCATTGTGGCATATGATCGCAGAACGAATACTCTGTAAATAAAATAATGTACATTTTTAATCTTTTTTTTTATTTTTAAAGCAATAAAAAACCATAGGTGTAACGTACGCTGGTGGCACCTGGTGTTAAATAAATACTGCTTACTAAACCTTATAATAAAGCAAAATAACAAGGGTTAAAAAGGGTCGAGTCAGACATCCTCGGGCCGCAATAAAAAGTTTTGATGTCACATCTAAAACGCTTTATAGCGGTATTTTCGTCATTTTTAATGTATTATTAAAGGGAGTAAAGTGGGCGATTTTTTTATTCCCTTCTATGCCGTATTGTTACTAGTAGTTCCTTGAAATATTCATACAAAGAGAATTGGGGAATAAGAAGGTACATAATAGTAGATCGGTGTTTACATCTTTCTTAATAAAAATTTCATTAATTACTTGGATATTTTAAATGTAGTGCCCACTTCGAAAATTAAGTATTGGATTCTTTTCAGTAGTATTTAGCAATAATAAAGACTGATAAATGCATCGAAAAAATAATAGAAAGCTTTCCTGAAACATATAACTGCGCTACAGGCCTTGAAGGCATTTAGCTTCTATTTTCCTTACTATTTGTTTCCACTTTTTTCGGTCCTTTGCTATTTCTTCTCATTTATTTACACCTATCTCATTTATGCCGGCTTTCGCTTCGCCACTTTTTCTTCCTCTTCTCTTTTTCGCTTCTTCTTCATATAAAACCTCCTTAGCAACTCTCTGGTCCGGCATTCCAGCAACATGTTCCAACCACCTCGCTTTTTGTGCTCGAGCTTTCTGTGTCATTATTGGTTTTTTATATAAGCTCACCACCTCTCTGTTTGTGCGTTTTCTCCATTCACCTTCAGTTGTTTTTACGCCTCCATTGGGGCCCATATTTCCAGCTTTTGTTCGTCTTTTCTTGTCATTATCCAAGAGCTGGCATATACAACCACCATAATGGTCTCATATGCTCTCATCTTGACTGCTCTCGAAAGGGTTTTCGCTGTTAATATTCTTGACAATGACCCCGCCGCTTTGTTTTCCTTCGCGATTCTCTTATCTACCTCATTTTCTTCTTGATTTTTTGTTGTTATCGTTACCCCCAAATATTCAAACTGGTTGACTCTTTCAAATACATAGTCTTTTTCTCCTGCCTTGAACTAGACATATTTGTTCTGATATTTTGTTTTTTCTTGATTTACCGGCAAACCCAGGTTAAATGCTTCTTCTTCAAATTTCCGAAGAGCCTTCCCTGGTTCTTCTTTGTACCTTGTTAAGAGGACTACATCGTCTGCATAGCCAATACACTGTACGTTATCATGGTAAATCGAACCTGTTGTTTGCATTTTGCTATCTTTTATTATTGCTTCCAATACCAGGTTGAATAGTTTGGTCGAGAGAGGACCGCCATGCCTTAAGCCTCTTCCAACCCTAAACTGATTCGAGTAACTGGCATCTATTAATATTTTATTACTTGTATTTGTTGATATCATTCTGACCAGGTTTGCTAGTTTTGTTGGTATGTCTAATTTTACAAGTATGCAAAGCAATCGGTGAAGAAATTGCATGTTTTTACTTCTCACTCCACTTCCTTCGAACATTTACACTTTTATTTATATAGATGTCCAACAGTGCTACTCCTATACAATTTTCGCATTGCGTTTTTTTTAAGAATTGGGCAAATGAGTGCACTGCTCCATTCTTTAGGCATATATAACATATATGTCAAAAAAATTTTGTAAGTTACAAAATTATATACAAATATATTGTTATAAGAATAAAATAAATAGCCATTCTCTAGTAGATAAAATGTACCGTCAAAACAACAATTGTATCATATTTCAAACTTTAAAATGTTATAATTAATATTTGATAGTATATCCCTAATATTTTATTTTTAAATATTTCTAATGAAGGGTCAGTTTCCCGCATAGCTTCCAATGTTTTTTTTTTTATTTTGAAATTTTTGACCTGCCAATAGTTCCTTGACGCAGTTCCAAAGGTGCTCGACTGGATTCAGATCCAGCGATTGAGAAGACCATGAGAAAAATAATACCTACCTACATTGTAGGCCCAAATCCATTCTTCCACACATTTGGAAGTAATATACGGCCTTTCGTTATCCTGTCATACAGAGATACATCTGGTGTCCCCTAGCGATCCAATTTGGGGCCACTGCTATTTGTGCTATTTGTCAATGAATGCCCAGCCATATAAATAGCGAAAACTTATTATTTGCCGATGATGTAAACATTTCTAACCCTGTAAAATCCATTGAATGACATTGATGACTTGGTTTGCAATTGAATTTAGATAAACTTTCCAACTGGTGTAGTATCAGTATTTAATTCAATATTTTTTTAATTTATTACTGAAAAGCGAATTTTGTTCAGAATTACGCCAGTTACTCCTACAATAAACTTAGCGTGACACCTATCTAAACGCACCGACATATGTTTACACAGGACCAAATTTATTTTAACTGTTTAATGTTTCCCAGATCTAAACATTAAATACTTGAAATAAACTACTACAAATAATGTACATTAGTACTGTAGTAGTATTTTCTTGTGCTTGCTATCTACTTTGTAATTTAATAACTGCTTCTGCAAAACACTTCAACAGCTACAACCCTACAAAATATGTTAATTTGTGTGGAGTAGTATATATCTAACCAAGAACGTTTTAATGCTTGACTCTCGTTTGACATAAAATCTAAATGCACACACATAATCCAGTACTCTAATTAAATTTGCTCTCTAGTTCAGTTAAAGCCACAGTGAAACAAACATTCCAGAAGCAAGCATTGCTCTCTGGAATTAACATATCAAATGTAATCAATGGCGTTGCATTTGTGGAAGTAAATCAAATAAAGATATAACTGACAATGTGATACAAGTAGCTGGCATTTAATTTTTACTATATGTCAGCCATCATTAATAATTCATCCTGTTTAGGCTTAGGTGTTACGCATTATGAAGCTACATATAGCTACCTTAAAATGGCCATTATTGCTGTGGAAATCGTCGAATATTTAAAAAAAACGAATTCAAAAACTGGTTTTAAAAACAGATTTCAAAATGGTACAATAATTAGTGCATATACAGGGTCTCCCCCCAAGTTGAGTGTCCTATTAAAATATTAATTAGTATTTCGGAAACTAAGTTACCATCCTCAGCAAAATCTACGAAGGAAGATAATGTTAATTTATCTTTTAACGGCTGCTTGCAACTCATTAAGGTTGTGTAAAGGATAAATTCTGCTTTTCAAATAACCAAATAAAATTATAGTGTATCGTCATAAAATTCACCTAGGTAAATCATCGTTTCCTTCCCTAATCTTGTCGTCATGTAGCTGGTCAATAAATCGCTGTAGCAAATCATTCTGCATTCATGGTGTTATGAAAATATTGGTCCAATAATATGTCTTCTTTATAACTCAACCCAAACTTTTATCGGATCTAAACTGCTTTCCACAAAATTATAAGGATTTTTTGCTGACCATGTCCTGCAATTTTGCCCATTCACATAGCCAGATAGGTGAAACCACGCCTAGTCAGACATAAATGTTATTTAAACCGATAACGTCATTATTTAAATTCTCCATGAACCCATGGTAATCGCGCTTCATGATCCCTAGGATACAATTTCTGGACTACAGTCAATTTATATGGATGCATGTGTAGATTTTTCTTTAGAGCATTCCGACAACTTCCGTAAGAGATACCTAAAGATATAAATGTCTTTGTTTTAAAATAGTTAATTAATATAAATCTTATTAAATGAATAGTGGAAATAGCAGGATATTCAAATATTTACTACGTTATAGTGGTATTCTGAATAAAAATGAAGTAATATTTATTTTAAGATTATTCACAAACATTGTAAGTACACGATTCTCTAGCAAGGTAAATGTTGTATTTACAAAAATCCAATATGTCTATTTTGCTATTTCACCCATGAATTAATGTACCTTTGTACACATATTGGTTTAGGAAACGCACGTTTATAGTCAAACTGCTATTTATTTATATGTACATACATATGTGCATATATCGAACTAACGCAAACATTTGATTTGGTAACCATATTTAAAATAATATTCATAAATTATATGTACAATCGATTCTAACATATTTTTCGCCTAACTCAAAAACGTCTAAATCCATAGTTTTTTTGTAAAACATGTCAATTAATATCTTTAAACATTCTCTATACCAAAATTAGCCGAAACTATATCAATTCTTTTGTGCAATAATTTAAAATAACTTACTCCGTTTTTCATTTATTCGGAAATAAAGTTTCTTTAAATTCGTAAGGGGCTGCTAATATCTATAAAGAAAAAAGATAAATTAGTTAGCTTAAGAAAATATTTATGTGAAAAAGAAACTATTGGGCACGTAAACTTTTTAGGGACAAAAGGCGCAGAGTGGGCGTATTACCGCCACATACAAATAGTGAATTAGTTTTAAGGATAGCCCCCAAGACTTTCCACATACCCTACGGCAAGACCATAAATACAGCTTTGCCTTTTGGGATACCTTTTCCAGATGCGGATTCCAGGTTAATATCTTGTCAAGTATGACGCCTAGATATTTTACATTTTCTGCAAATTCCAGGTTCGCGCCTTGAATGGAGGGTGGTATTAATTTTTCCACTTTCCTCTTCCTGGTGAACGATACTATCGTGGTTTTGTGCGGATTGATGCATAGGTTCTTCCTGCTGCACCAGCTACAAATGGCATCAATTACCTGTTGGAGGGCTACGGGGACTTGCTTCTCACCTGACCCCATTAGTAGGATGACAATATCATACTCGCTTCTATAGTACAGAAGAGAGTAGTAATTTTTACGCAGAGACTTACAAGGGCAATAAAGGTAAATCAAGTCGTCTGGAAAAATATATCCCTAAATTCTTCACTAATCCTTGAAATCTTGAGCGACTTGGACGATCTCTGTTTAGATGGCGCTGCGAATAAAGTTCTGCAACTCGATAAGCATTATCACCGCATTCAAAATAAACTCGAAGCATTTCTAAACGCTGTTTGTTCATTTTAGAAAAAAATCAATTTGGCAGATATTGAGACATTTGTTTTTGTAGCATCGCGATGCATTTCAATTTCCGCTTGGTGCTCGTCATTTGTTTCCAAAGCTAGTGGTATTTTTACACACGACTAAATAATTATTTTGTTACTTTTTTTTGATTTTTTTCTTATGTAAAGATATACTTGTGATGCATTGTTGTTTTAAGAGGAAAGGATTTCTTGTGCTGTGATAAATCCTGCCTACAGCTACCATACTACCTAGCCCTCGAGTGCTTTTGCGTACTGCTCTACGGACGACGCGAAGAGAGCTGCCTATAATGGTCAAATCAAGGACGCATATAATAAAATTGAATTGACACTTACTTTTTTATTTATGGGCGAAGTTGTGATATTTGGTATTATAGTAAAATACTAGCTAAACTATTAAATGGTATCATTTGTCTGCATACCTTGCAATAGATTGAAGTACTGGTTTATCCATATCTCTGATATCTTAAATGAAACTTTGCCTGGGACATACTGTATTACTATTACTACTTTAATCATTACTGTGATTTTGCCTTGGTTGTTAGAACGTCAATTCTGGATAGGTTATTAGGAATTCTTTTTACTAAATTGTAACATAACATGCAGAGTTTAACAGCTTACTGATACCCTAATTGATACCTTAATTTTCTTTTATTTAAATTTTCTTACATGTAATAATCCACTACTGAAAGTTATTTTGTAAAATATTGCTTAATTAACAATAATAGGTGGGTAGGTAGAAAACAAATATTTTCATTAATGTTTTTAATAGTAAGTGAATGCCGATCCAACCATTTACATGCAAATGAACAAAACATACAAGGCGAATTTTGTGTAGTGCTTTCATATTAAGATAATATTTTCCTGGCATTTTAGCTTTTGTTATTGTTTACAGTTCGGAGCGTTGAATCTAACACAGGCGTAAAATTTTGCTGACGTTGCAGCATGGATAATGTGATATTGAAAACTGAAGGATAAACGAAAACAACTGCTTGGTACACAAGAGATAAAAGGCAAAATACTCGTTTGCCCAATGTTACGTATCTAGGGCATACACATACATGAGTTGCAGAACATAATTGTGATACTTTTTAGACAATTGTTTTCTTAAGCTTTATTTAAGTTTTTTTATTGTTATAAAAACTTTTTTTATATATTTACTTACTTCAAATACCTACTATATTTAGAACTATTGGCGATTTACACTACCGATGGTGGCGCTGTTAACTTTGGCAATATGGCGGCTGACAGAGGGACATTTTGTTATGTTTACATTGAGCAAAAGCGTTTTCCAAAGGTTTTATCATATTTTTTATCTGGGAGCAACATTAAAACCTTCTTAAAGTTGTAAATATACAGAGCTGCAGCAATAGTGCATCTTTAGGAAATATATTCCGAGATATTGAGTATTTCGTAAAAATGGTGGCGCAGAAAAAACTCTTCTTTTAAATAGAACATCCTGTATATTTTTAGATTATTAAAAATCACCAACTACACTCCATTCATCCCCAAATTATGAAAGCAACCTGTTTTGCGGTTTTAAAGTTACAATTGTTTCCCTTAAAACTTTGAAAAATCGCATATATATAAGAAAGTATTTCTACATCCAAACACTTTCAAGTTTAGCGATAAAATTTATTGTGTGGATTATAATTAGAAGTGATGCACAATGGAATTCTGCATCCCTTCATACTTGTATTTATTACATAAAATGTAATAAATACGATCCAATATCAATCATGAATGTACTACAGGGAATAATATTTAGAAGCTTAACATTACTATGACGTAGCTAATAGTATGACGTTAGAAGTGCCCGAAAAATTTAAAGATAAGCGACAATCGAGGAAACTTGAAGGAACACGTATTAAGCGGCAATTGAGGAATTTTGGAGGAGCGTAGAGACCGAACTAGAGGGTATGGGGAGCTGAAATTTTCAGGGTGCGCTTACGATATATGGCTAACTATATCTACCAAGTTTGACGATATTCGGCTGCCTAAAAGTGCCCCATAATTGCAGTGATGTAAAAGTAGAAAATGTTTATTTGGATACATACCAAATGTAAAAAATGTTTTAGTAAGCGGATTTATATTGTATAGTAGTTTACCATATGAAATTAAAAGTTGTAGAAATATTAGATTATTTAAGAAATTATTATATAAGTACAGTGAATATACAAAGTGATGAAACCCACGCACCCACGTGACCTCTAATGTAACATGACGTAAATTATAAGTTGGCAATGAATTAAATATTCCTAACATTTCTCTCTAGAACGCTGAACGATACGATATTTGACAGTTGACCTTCGTACGCCGATTGTTATATTTTATTGATTATTTTTGTTTTTATTCTATTGCTGCGTCTTCGTTAATAAAAACAGTTTTGCCTAAAACCACTAAAGAATTAATATCATTTGTGGTTGGGAAGTCAATGGCACATCAATTGTAATGACATTGCATACAAAATTGCAGGTTATCACAGTGTTCACTACAGAGCATAATGCCTTTATTTTAAAGTCATACTACAGAAGCGGCACACAAGATGATAATTGGGAATTGGAATTATTCTCTGGAAAGTTGTACCGATCAGATTACTGAAGCTTCACCCCGATTTTAATGTTGGCTATCATGCACTGCAATACCGCAGACATGTCCATAATTCATCGATTTGAAAAAGGAGATTGGCCATTGAAAAAACAAAAACCTACTGGCAAAATAAAGTATTCAGAAATCGATTACATGATCTAGAGGAGTTGCAAGTAGCAATACGACAGGAAATTAACATCACTGTAGAAGAACTTCGAAATGTATTCGAAAATTTAAAAGGGAGAGGAAATATTTGTTTCGCAAATAATGGATAGCATCTTCAACATTTGCTATAACTTTTATATTACAATTTCTTGATTAAGTCATTACAATTTAATTTGCAAGTGTCATTCAATTGTCATTCAGAAGTTGCCCGTCTTGTGTCAACTTGACACAAATAAAAAGGATCCAAATGTATTATTATTGTTAAAATTCATTATTAATTTAATTGCCAATTTGTAACATTGCAGTATATATATATATATATTTCTTGGAGCTAAACAACCGACCTTTGACATTTCGTGGTTTCATAACATGGTTGCCAGAGCATATCGTCTGATTTGGCAGGTATATATATATAGATAGGTAATGGTTATTCAAATATATTTGAAACAATCAACACCAAATACAACGTCAAACGATAAATATCAAGTAAATGCGTTGACAATTTACCTATGCAACTGACAATGCTCTAATTGTAGAAATCCTATACGGACGAAATATCACTAGATTTGACATCACTATGCATTTGCTGAATGTGAAGTTATGTTTAGTTGCGTTGGCATTATTTTAACATTATCGATGTCAAAAGTCGCCTGTTTCGTTGCGAGGCCTATACATGAAAATCTGTACGGACATTCTATTTTTCAGTATTACCATGCTGCTAAATGAGTTGCATACCTAAACGAGATCACGTGGGTTTCATTATTTTGTATATTCGCTGTCTATAGGAACGCAGTTTTTAGCTTTGTAAATATTGAGTAAGCACATCGTGTTGTAAATATAAGCTTGCTTAATAAAGATATATAATACTAAACACAGTATGAATTGGAAAAATGGTTTGACATGTTGAACAAGATCCGTAAATCACGGGTACTCTATGCAATACAGAAGTATGTCCCTCTAGTAGCGATGAAAGTAACCGAACGGTAGCGATTCGCTTAATGTAAATCGCGAATAGTAAATACGTTCAACTTGATAAATTTAAAACATCCATTTATATGCTTTATATTTCCAAACTATAGATGTTTATTACTGCCTGGTAATTATTTCTATAACAAAGTTTTCCCCCATTTGCCGTTTTCCTACTTTTTTTGATCTTCAACAACACGTTTCTGGTTTCCGAAGTGTGGGCTGTCACGGCGGTCAAATCGTTCGAGGATCGCAATTACGCGGAACATAAAGGACCGGAATTTCTTCCTTCTATAAGTGTTAATTAAGGAGGGCGACCGAATTCATAAAGTTGC
Organism: Osmoderma eremita; assembly: GCA_031763485.1. Classification (NCBI taxonomy): domain Eukaryota; kingdom Metazoa; phylum Arthropoda; class Insecta; order Coleoptera; family Scarabaeidae; genus Osmoderma; species Osmoderma eremita. Next base: position 7,007 of record JARFOC010041812.1, on the reverse strand, counting down.
GTTAATTAGAGCGAAGCCCGCGACGGTCGGATCGCTTCGAAAACTTCCAGAAAGTTTCGGCGAAACCGGTCCGTAAACTGCATTTTCCTCGAAATGGAACGATTTTGCGGGAGGAAAATTTTCGCGTTTATAAAACAATTACGGAGTTTCGGGACAGATTTCCGAAGGCATAAGTAATCGAAAAAAGGATTTTGATCGTGTTTTTCAGGCAGTTGAAAATTTCAGCAAATTATCCACCGTCTCTTTCAAACCGTAATCGGTAGCCTTCGATAAAAAGCGGAAGAAATGTACGATTTCTTATTGAAGATTTAAGGCACTACAATCAGTAGACGGAATCAAAATTAGTAAAATGAATTTATGCCTTATAAGTGTGTGGTAATATTTATTTCCTTTAAAACCATATTTTGCCCACGTTTCTGTTTTGATATACCAATACTGTTATGAAACAAGATTTTTTCTTTAAATACGAGGGCTTTTTCATCAAGGTCCAATAGGTTACCAATCAGTTCCCATGGTGACGTGACGCTAATTTATCTGCTAGTGTCTCCGAGTCTGATCTGACATTACGTGCCGTAGTTTTGGTGTGATCCTTATTTTATCATGACTCCTACAAGCTTTCGCCGAATGCAAGATTCGCCGGTTCACAATTTTTAAACTGCCTGCTGATTCTTCTCGGTCAGCCCTGTGTGACATTGTTACTGTCCAACTCACCTATAACAAATTTCTGCCCTAACATCTTTGCAGCGATAGCATGAGGAAGAAAAGACTTTTTTTGGGAAAGATTGTAAACGCAGACGTAACGTAGGTTCAATTCTTGAACGCCGAGACGAAAGAGCAAGAAATCATCAATCATTTGGGATTACAGTACAAGGAATGCCAATTATCTCTTACCTCCCCGCCATACTATCACCTTTTTTTTCAGAAAACTTCATATTCATAGGGTGTAAACTTTTCAGTAGCTTACCGCAGGAGGTAAAATTAATTGGAGCTTATAATAATTTTAGGTTTAAGGTAAAAAAAATATTAGTCAATTATAATTGCTATAGCCTGCGTGAATTTTTGGAGCACTACTTAGTTTTCTTTGTTCTTTTCCTTTTTCAGTTGACTTGTTTGTTTTACGTTCTGTATTTTTTTTTGTATTTTTGTGTCACAAGGAAAGTTCATTATTATTACTATTATTATTAAAACAATTGATTCATATAAATTCGTCCAACCAACCAAAGAAGATCAAAGAAACATTGTCCCACGGAAAGCTTATGGCTACTGTATTTTGGTACTGCAGATAAATTTTGCTGGTAGAATTCATTGGCTCTGGGACCACAATTATTGCAACGACATATTGTGATGCCCTATGTCATCATGCATCCTCCTTTCTAAAAGCTTTATATTAACTTGACTTGTATGGGGGATGTCAGGAGTCACCAGACCTACTGGTGCCATTTTAACATACGTCTGAATGTCGCAGCGATTTGAAAATTGGCGTACTTGCGTATCCGAGATGACAGAAACATATTCACGTACTTTCGATCAGATCCGATTATGGATTATTATTAAAAATAATTATTTGTCACTTCAAAAATCAGATTTCGATGAAGATGCCTTACTTACCGGCAATATAGAGGCTCCTCCCACTCGCCTTATAAATGGTATTAACGGTATTCATTATTGTGCGAATTACAGCATTATTGATTGATTGATTATTAATAATAGCCACCACAAAACGAAATTTTTAACATTGATATCTCTCTTATGATGCAACTTTGTTAGGATATTTTTACGTTAATAACCTTAGTTTAAGATTTTTTATCACCTCTTGAAAATAAAATCACAATACTGTAAAACCCTGTATATATTGAATATAAAAGTAAAAATATGGTGTTAAATTATCTTTAATTATTATGGAAGACAAATCGAAACAACATACAAATGATTAGATAGCGTTTGTCGTTTGTTACTCCATATTTTTTCAAAGAAAGGTATCTCATTAACAGGAGATATAGGTGTGAAAAGCTCCAGCCCTTAAACACGGTTAATTTTTGAAGAACCAGCGTTTCTCCGTTGAAACTTACTGGTAAATTTAATGACATTGTTCGTTTCATTGTCGCCCACTTTCGCTGTTTCCTTGATTCTTCGCTCTCATTTCTAGGCCTCTAGTTTGAAGTTGAATTTTAATAAATTAGGCCCCGAACAGATTCACGCAAAACTTCTCAGATAAATGTGTTTCGCTGTAGTGGGAGGCGCCCTTTGTCTAAACAAAGAGAAGAGAAAACCACTCTCATTATTACGCAAGTTTTGCGAAGAGGTAGAAGTTTAAATGTTACTTTAGAATCTGTTTGCGATTTTCACGGAAGATCAACTTAAATGTGGCTTTTAAAAGATATTGTCACTCAAAATGCATATGTCATATTAAGTAATTACTCTTTGTCTGTAGTTCAGCATATCAAAGCAAGATATGAAAGAGCACAGAGTGAGTATTATTACTCAGCGATTTTAGATCTAAAACTTCGAAACTTCCCACTAAATCCGCTCTATAATTGTGCGTTCAGGGAATCACGTCTGTAATAATAGTACAGGGTGATTCAAAAAGATAGACACAATTTCAGTTGCACATTAAAGCTTATAGATGTTCAATGTGCCCCCATCGTCTGCGTTAACATCAAAAAGATAGCTAAATTCATCCCACACTCTAAATTATAAATATCTAAATTTGTTGGGACCCTTTGTTTGTATTCCTGCTCTTATTTCCATATGGGTTCTTGTGGATACTCTTTATCCCACCACGGATCACACTGATCATCTTCTAGTTTTTTTTGTATTCACTTTTTATTTCATGAATTATTCCCTTCTGCATGAGTGGAAAATTATCTCGGGGCCAACACATTCCGAATCCAACTAAAATCCATTAAGGATCTTAAGAAAGCGGTAGTGCTAAACATCGCGCCGTCTCAGTAAATTGAGTGATAAACACGTAAATAGGCAAAAGGAAGGTCTGAAACGGCCGGTATAGGGAATTAGTTCGTGCCGCACGCGATAACTATCTTTTCCCCTTAGTTCAGTCGTCTATATCGTGTAACTGCATCCAAAATGAGCAGTTTCCAGATTGCTTTTCGTCTGCTGGAACCGCCTGTAATCCGCTACGCCACAGTGAATAGCATCAAGTCACGGTATAATACCGAAAGACGGAACCATTCCTAAGGAAGTTTCCTCGCTAAGTTTCTCCCTCGCGAATAACTACTAGATAACGGTATCAGCCTGACCTCCGATAAATTAAAATTAAGTCCACCAATATGTACCTATAAAGTATAGACAGCCAGACGTTTTTATGAGGCTGACATAACAATGATCGTTACACAAATTTAAATAAGCTAGTATAAGGGAGGATTTATAACAAAATATACCTACGTACATACAAAGAATAGTCGTTTATGTGAATGAAATAGCGATAACTGTTGCATAAATTTGATTTGGCTGGTATTTAAGAATTCTTCCAGGAACTGTAAAGTAATATTAAGCTGAATACTTGTTTGTACAATTTATTCACGTTTTAAGTTGGAAGTAGGTATCAGGGAAGTTTTTTAACTTTTAAGTATTTATAAGAAAATAGTTCTAATTTTACAATGAGTAACGTTGTTAGGATCTCTACTTCAATGCACTAAGCCAGCAAAATTCAAGACAAAAATGGGATATATTACTTGGTCTTGGGATGTCGGCACGGTCCATCCTAGAGTTCATCAAACCCGTCCAGGCCTTTAAGGTGCAAATACACTGGCGAGTTATTTGCGCGATATTTGCCGCAAGTAACCTGCAATTCTGTTTACATTATCGGCAATAATTTGCTCGAGTTTTTGTCGCGCAAGTCTCTGAAGTTTCTCGCGTATCGCTTGCGCACGTATTTACATTTGGTGTTATTAGATATTTGCGAGATCAAATCTCAAGCGTAAGTTTATGCTATTAATACAGCATGCCTTCCACAAGAACAATTCGTAAAGATGCTGCTGCCATTTTAACACTTTCTTCACAACAACATAAAAGGAAAAATAATAGAAAATACTGGGTTAGAGATTGGGTATTAAGAAGGGAGCATACAAAATTCTACTTTCGCTCAGCAGTTCAAAAATTTTATTCGCATGTCCGCAATTGATTTAGAGGAGCTTTCGATAATGGTTGGAAATAAAATTAAAAAGACAGGATACACATCTACGAGCTTCAATTCCAGCTGGTGACCGTTTGCTTATTACCTTACGCTTCTTAGCTACCGGTAAGTTTAAAATAGATATTGTATTTCCTTCCTAATTAATGTAAACTATTGGATACTTTTTGGCTTCCGAGTTGGCACCGGGTCAATGTCGTCTCTGCTGCAGACGTTTCGTCGACGATCGTGACGCGGTTCCAACCCGGAAGTAAAGAAGTATCCTTGAACAACGGCCTTCGAATAATGTAAACTATTGTTTATAGGTGATTCATTGATGTACTTTCTCAAGAAAAACTTATTATTGATTATATAAATTACTTGTACTTGCTGAGTTTTCTGCTGCATAGCCGATAAATTTTAAAACCGAAAAATAAGGCCAATTAGACACAAATACAGCACCAGTTCCACTTTTTCAAAAAAAGAAATTTACATTCTTGCATACACTAACCGCGTAAATTATGCAGCTTTCGCTTACTTCTGTCACTGTGGTTTCAAATGTTGCTGCTAATATTCCTAAGCATTTTTGTTTCCTTATGCGATCGCGATACAAAGGAGATTTAACATCCCACAATAAAATCATTATCTTCATACAAAGAAATTAAAATTTTAATATCTCGATCTTCCCACGTCATTTTTTCGGAAGCCATTATCAACAACTCGCAGAGAATATCGAGACCGCTTGGAAAAGTTTTGAGGGCTACAGCGAGTAACGGGGAAGTGGGAATTTTCGTGTTTAGACTTGCAAGTGTGTTTGTCTGGCGAGAAATGTCGCGAGTTTCGGGAAGTTGACTCGCCAACATATTATTTACATTAGCGACAGTAATGTCTGACAGTAAATTGCCCGATATTTCTCGCTAATCTAAACGCACTTTTAAGATAGCTCAGAATCTTACTCACTGAAGTATTACTCAACTCATCTAGGGAGTAACTGTCTTCCCAAAGATTGGGGTGGCCGCAGGACAGTGGCACGTAACATGCTCTACTGTTTCTTCGTTCTAGATACACAGTCGGCTCTCCGTTTCATCGGATAACCTAACTCTATGTAGGTGCTTTATGAGTCTGCAGTGACATGTAAGTCCAGAAGTAATTACTTTGGCCCTTTTACTGCCAAAGTTCAAGAAATTCTCTAGATCTGACATGATTCGGTGAAATACACTCTTTTGCATGTAACAAACTTTCTGTTTTAACCAAGAACTAATGATATTTGGCTATCGAAGTTAATATACCAATTGCAGGTCCTAGAAACACGCGGTCGCACTCTTTTTTGCAAGTAAGCCCGCAGCTCCAGATCAGTTTAAAGTTGCATTTGTGCGCGTCCAATGCTTTAAATGCAGCCCGACTCGCACTGAAACTTTTGATTGATTTGTGTTTTCATTCAAAATCTCTCTTGCCAACGCCCTGGTGTGTTTTCACTTTCTCGTACAGCGATACGCAGAACAAGTACTACCGAATTTTAATCATTGACAATTCCAATTAAATTTTCGAATTTCTTCTGACACCTTTGAAGATACTGTTTGCTTACACAAGTTGCACAGATATTGTATAGAATGCCCCTTTTCCATTGCTAAATGTACGTACGTTTATGTGAATTTTGATGACAACTATTAAAGGTTATGTGTGTTATTTCAAAAATTGGCTCATATAGGGGTTTATATGATTGCGTCTTTTCAATAGAGGTTTGACATTTGTGCCTACATGCTCTACGTGCACAATCTCCGGTCGCCGAGTGCGTAGAGCTTGCTCTGCTTATGCTACTCCATTATAAACGAACACTCAAGAATGGACTCTATTCACTCCAAATTCATTAAACAAACGCAATAAACACTCGAAGAGTATATCGAGTAAAAGGATTTGAATAAACGAAATCAGCTTTTGTTATCCGTGTAACATGTATGTCTTACTTTATGAACATGGATAACCACACTGTGGTTTCTTACAAATAAGAAATATAAACAGAATTGATTTGAATAATTTTCAGCCGTAGCCGTTGTATTTGAAGTAAAAACATAGTTTCTTGAATGTACTAATAAAGAAAAAACTCATCTATCATCACATAATGTCCTCCTTTAATAAATTCAAAGAAAAAGTGAGCGGAAACAAGGAATCCTTTCAATGACTAATTACCTTAGGGTCAATACCTACTACATACGGAGTTCCTGTCCGTCTGCGGATACATGCATACATACCGGTAGCTGACCGTTAGCGTATAGCCCGAAATAAAGTATAAATATTGATGATATGGTAAATATTCTAGTAGGCAGTCTGAACTGTTGAGTAATGCATTGCCTGTCGAGACGGTCGTCTCTTGTACAAATTTGCCTCGTTTTTTTCCGCATACACATCCCCACTTCTGACATGACGTCGTTCCTCGATCGGTCGTTTCCCTTGCGACGGCACCTTTACTGTCATCCATTTAACGTATCCGCCAGACGACTATCGCAACCCCCGTGCGAATCTTTATTTTTAAAACGTCTTGGCTCATTTTGTATAAGCGATCGTGGTGTTGCCGGCACGAAATAGGAAGCGGATGATTAACAGCGAACAGATTCCGATATTAGGTTGTCACGAAGGGTTTTGAAAGGAAATTGGACAAGACGTATTATATTGTTATGTTGTGAAAATATGATGGAAAATTGCAAAATCTGTTACCATCAATTTTTCGGCACTTTATGTTACAAAGTTTAATTATTTTCTTGGGCGATATTTAGGATTATAGTGTCCCACAACACTATGATCCTTGTAGGTATAGGATACGGTAGCTTAAAATAAATTTAAGTTAAAAATACCCCTTACCACCTTGTTGAGTAAAGAACTC
>JARFOC010041805.1:0-23516 GCA_031763485.1 Osmoderma eremita | reverse complement strand
AGAACTGACGTCTCTGATGACGCCTGTATTGCCCTGTATACCAAGATGTCAGCCAACGTTTGATGGTGCGCCGTAGCAATGCGCGTACGGTTTATTGGCAGTCTATCATGTCTGTGGATATTATGCTTAATAACCTTTCCCTTATACACGTATGCTCAGCTCTCATCGGGTTGCGAGGTATATTGTACGTATCGCGATCAGGCATATCTGAATTTTTATCCCCACCAGCAAGCCTCGTTGCGCGCAACGCCGTAGCACGCAGCACGCCCACCTGAATCATTTTGTATCTGTCTATGCGTACGCAAAGTTCTAACAAATGATCGTCGATTTCGGATACACTACGTTAGTTTATACAACCGCAGAGAAGGTACAAATCATAATATGCCATTTTGCTGGAAATTCCTACCAAAGCACGGTCGACCTATTTGCCGTAGAGTGCGTGGATCGTAATCTTCCTTGCCATTCGGCGATTGAAAGGATGGTCAAAGCGTTTAGGAAATTTGGGTACGATAGAATAGCCACCTTGATCGATTTGTTGTGATATTTAGACATGTATTATATATAATATATTGTACATATGTATTTTGCAATTCACCTATATTGAAAAGGTGGATAAAATTAGGATAATATTTTTAGCATTCGGTGTAGTCAAAAACTCATTAAATTTTAAGCGAAAAACATGCGTTACTATTTAGAAAGAAGTTGGTTGCTATAGCAACGACACCGTAATAAAAGCGCCACGAAAACTCGGCCAAAACACAGTAAAATATACTTAAAAGAACTTTTATTTTAAGAATATTTAGATTAGAACAGTATTTAAATAAATAATGGCATTATTCCATACTTTTGTATGTATGAGAACCTTTCCCTGATTGCGAAAGGCTTCAACTGTGAAAACAGGCAGTGTGTTCAGTAAAAATTATAGAAGTCTCCTTCGCGCATTTGTTATAACACAGTTACAATTGTTTCGCTAAGACAGTGGCTTCATCAGGCTACGTTAAGAGACTAATTCATACAATACAACTTTTTGTGTCAATATTGCAATGTGTGAAATTTGACAAAATGCAAAGAAAAACTAAGGTCACTAAGTGTTTGTATTTCTAACTCCGATTACCTGTTTATTTATTTCAGTAGTACCATTTTTTATGAGATAACTATGTTTATATATTGCATTTTATCAAATTTCATATATTATAATATTGGCACAAAAAACTAGTCGGTTAGTTTAGTCTGACGACGCCACCTCGTTCTGAAGGAGGTTTTTCTATTTCTTACTGAGTATTCGTCATGCAGCTTCACCAAGTAAATACCGAAGTACTAAACAGGAACAAAAGCTGATTGCAAAATTGCATAACCTACTGGCTAGTCTTCTCTGATCAACTAAATAACATAAAGCCCCGGTCTTTATGATATTTTATAGTCAAATATGCGTATTAGGGTGTCTCTTAAAAAATTTCAGTTCTCTTTTTTTGGTTTTACTTCCCTAAAAGTTCTCTTTTAGTACACTAAGAATTTACGACAAATTTCGATTCCCTGGGTAAATTTTTTGTTATAAATTTCATTAAAAATATAAAAACTATATTTCAAGGGATTGAAAGAATGTTTTCTTGAATCAAGTTAACAATTTTTTAAAATAAAGAAATACAATTATTTCACTACAAATTTATACTCTTTTTAATCGGAGAAAAAAACACTAAGAAAAAAATCTTTTTAGACTTAAAGCAGTAATCCTACTGTGGATAATTATAACGAGAATTGTCTTGAATTAAAGCGGACATTCTTGATACCAGTAAACGTTTCTCTGAGTGTACCCACGAGAAGTAATTTATTATATTCCCTACCACACTTACATACAATGCATTTCATAGCAAAACTTAATTTCATTCTTTGTAATGTCTATTTGACTCGACTTTTAATTATTTATATCGTTTGTTTTTGGGGCTACAGTTGCACACCGACCGAAAATTGCCCTCCTAGAAAAACGCACCGTAATTTTACCAATAAATGTAGCCAGCGATTGAAGATTTATTATATCTCCCTGCAATTACGGAGAAAAATCGTATATATCGTGATTACAGAACGCGTATAATGTCAGAGCATTCAAATACAGATACAGTTTAGTTATGGTTTCTGTAGAAAGAAAAACAATATTACATATTATTTCTTATCTGGTGTATTTATATTACATAACTAAATGGATTAACACTTTAACAAATATATGTGGGACATTTGTATTGCTTGCACTCAAACCGTGGTGCAACACGAATGTGTTTCCGTATTTTCCAGGTGAGTAAACAAATTGTGCTTTAATCAGAAACATTTTCAATGTATGGCATGTACTTTTGCCTTTTACTATTTCATATGTTAGATATAATATATGTACAGATATCGGATTTCTGCATGAAGAAGTTGAAACAAGAGGTAAGAACAAATAAATAACGACAGTGTAACTCTTCTGTGCAAAAAATACTTTGGGTAGAGGACTTATGGAGAACACAAATATTAAGAACGGCTTAGGGTTATACAAATTTAGATAACTGAAATCCACCGGATACAAATTTCTCATTATTTATACAATCATAAAGAAGGAGGATTCATAGTAAACATAGAGGCTGCCTAAGTATATTCATTTTATTCTATCAATCTAAATTATTGTGTATTGAACAATCTCAACTTGAGTCAACTACAAAGAAACTATAAAATGACATTTCGCAAAATCAAGCCGTTATAAGTTGAATATTTTTTCTCTGTCCATAAGAGATTTTGAAGTAAAAAAAATCTCCAAATTGTGTTTACGTATAGCAAAATTTCTTCTTGTGAAGGTGTGTGAAGGCTACAGTACTGTCTCCAATACCAACGCATTTTTGTAACTTCTGCGAGTTGCCCTTATATCCTCTCAACTCTCTTCAACCAGGACACAACTTGTTTAAAATGTGACCAAAATTTTATGAACTTTAAAATCTTAAGTAAACTAAGTTTTCCAGGCATTATTTATTTTATTACCAGACGCTAGCACTTAACATAAATAAAATTTTATAAACCACGCTCTGTACGAACAAAATGATAGATCTGGAATATACAAAAAGCTGCATGCGTCACCCTTATTATCAACCAGTTACAGAATAAATCCTTCGACGGAAAATATAAGCGACGCAATGATTACAATACAACTAATTTTATTGATCATCCATGCAGTAGATTATAACTGGCGGCCAGGAAAACAAAAATAAAAGCTTCAGTGTTTGTTCCATTTCTCTCACTCCTCAATTAACCACTAAGTTAAACCGTACATAGTTCTGTTTCGAAAATAATTTGGCTGTATGCAAATGGTTCACATAAATTGCTTAGAACCCTTGCTAAAACCTATATGGATGCTGAGAATTGGCGGTTTGTGGCCGCTGGTGTTTCTAACAAAATCGGTTGCACTACAGTATCTGTGGAATATTATATTCGATGTTTTACTTTTATATAACGTGCTACATAATATCGTAAACGCAATTGTAACTAAAAATTTCAACTTGCTGAATTGGATGACTTGTGTATTCATGCCGCTCATTAATTACTGCGCAAAGGAAATAACACTTTTTGTAAACAGGAGATGTTTAACTTCAATTCTGCAAGACATAAGCGGGGATGTTTTTAACTGCCACAGTCCGATATCAAACCGACATATCCAACTCATATTAAAAATTTCAAATATGATGATTCGTTACTTCGTCGTCGTGATAGGGTCTTTCATTTCCATATTCGGAGTACTCCCGATTATAACAAATATCAGACCGGTATTTCCTGCGCCGTTTGATCTTGGGATGTATGTGATTTTGTATAATGTTGCCCAATGTTTTGCTCTAGCCTTTATGGCGCTTCTATCCACTGCTGCTGACGTGTTGTTAATGTCTCTTATGGCTCTGTGTGGAGCTCAAATAGATATACTGGAAGAAAGATTAACGAACATATGGACAGATGCGAATGAAACTTTCAAAAATCCATTGATGAAGGAAAAATTTAACAGCGTTCACAACGTAGTGCAGCAGACACTTCAAGAATGTATCATCTTACATGAAACAATTAACAGGTTCGTTAGTACTGTATAGCTAATGTTTAATTTTCCATATACATGTATGAGCACTACTTAAATAAATATGCACAATTTTATTTTTATTCACTCTATCTTATTTTACTGTCTTACTTAGCTGATCTTTGAATAAGCAAATAAACAAGAGGTATTCCTCCGCGTTTTGAAGGTTAATCTCATAAGGCACCTTGCTCAATTGAAACACATTCGTTCTACCTAGAATAATACATAATCGCATTTATCGGTAGTATGCACTAGCATTTCACTTACATATCAGGAAAGCATGTATGTATGTACCAATAGCATAATTTAAACAAACCAAACGAATCATTAGTGTGTTTAGCAACTCCCAAATGCGTGTTGGATTGTTAGCCACGGTTTCAACTCGCCAAAAGTATTAAGATTCGCTGGTGTCTATATTTGCCCAGTAAATTCACTTCATCTTATTCAGCATTTACAGCTACACAATATCCATGCCTAACTTTTCCTTTTGCAAAAGCACTGTACAAATTGATTCAATTTTATCGAAAGAAGTAAAGCAAGGTCCAGGAAAAGTTGGGCAAGCAAACAAGTTACTAAATGTGAAAAGTATGCTCAGATCTATGTCCTTCCCATTCTATAGCTACAAAGCGGCTGAAACTGTTAACAATACAAGTTATCAATGACGGTTTGACCCCTTTGTAAAAATTCATGATGGACAATTCCTTTTGTTGTCCACCAAACACACAATAAAATCTTGTTTAGGGGCAAGGAAGCTTTGGGAGTGTGTGGTATCGAATCAGTAGGCGATAACCAATGGTGGCAGATTAACAACCGATCAAGAATCGGTTCATTATCGTTTCGTTGAAATGTTCGCCGAACAAGTGGTAAGACGACTTGATTTTTCAGATGACAGATAACATACAGGTGCAATCGATCAACAACTTAAAAAATATTCATGGCACTCTACTTTATACACACAGAGAGAAAGTTATTTGGTTCCCTGATAATTAGAAGAACACTTCCTCCTTCTATATATCGCTATCGTATGCTAACAGTAATGAGAATTCCTTTTTTTCAGTGTATAGGATTTTAATGACAATCTAATTGTTGTAGCATTTTTTAAATATATAGTTATTGGACCTAATGTACCTTCACTAAATAAAAGCTTTCAAGTTAATGTAGATTAACGCATGTTAAATTTATTCATATTTTCCATGATAAATAAACCTACCTCCTTTGAACATTTCTAGTTTATTAATACTAACATATTGCCTTGTTTCAGATTTGTGGATAAATTAAATACCCTGCTCTCCTTTCCTTTATTTGTTCAATATGCAAATGGCTGCTTTCTTATTTGCAATACCATATTGCAGCTAACTATACTGGTAATCATTCCATAACTTTTCAATTATCAAACTTGGTCTAACTAACTGATGTGCTAATATTAGGGCAATCCAGACACGGCGAATATTATAGGCTTATGCCTTTATTGTGGAATAGTCTTTACCCAGATGGCAGTTTATCATTGGCTCGGAAATGAAATCTACTACAAGGTATGCAAACTATAATATCTACTAATACTTATAATTACAAAATAAAATATGTTAGAGCAATAAAATTATAGAGGCCACTAATTTATCTCAGTGGTACGAATTGGATATCAGCAGTCAAAAGTGTCTGGCACTATTAATGGAAAGAGCTAAACGGCCCTTGATAATAACCGTATATAAGGTTATATTTATTTCATTAGAATCACTTTTACAGGTAACTTTAAAAAAGAAATTTACTTTAAAGTACATGTACCTTGCTATATTTTTATTAATTATTCTTTCAGGTAATTCGATGGTCATATTCAGTTTTTGCTTTGATAAAGGCTAGGTATGATTAAGTAATATCTTGAGCTATCAGCGATCGTACTGCTTGCTGTAGACAATATATGTAGATTTAGATATATCAACATGAATAGATGGCATGTGAATTCTCATAATAAAAATGTTTTAAGGGTAGTGATTTTTTTTTAAATACGAAGATAGCGGAATTCACCCAATTTGCACCTGATACGTTGAATTCAGCAGGTACACACTATCTACACAGACATCTCCAAAGGATTTGACCATATAGACCACTGCTTACCACTAGAGAAGCTTAAGACATTTGGCTTTAGTAATGTATTAACACCATTCTTTAAATCCTACCTATCAAATAGATTGCAATATGTTACGTATAATGGACATAAATCATACATTTATCCTGCCACTTCTGGAGTCCCGCAATGGTCAAATTTAGGTCCCTTAATGTAACTACTTTTTACCAATGATTTATTGGAGTGCATTAACAGTAAGAAATGCATTGCTGATGACCTTAAGATTTTTGCATCTATGGCGTGTACGTCTGACAGCCATTCACTTCAAAAAGAAGATTAACGTCTGCTGTACTATAAACTAACTTCATTTGAATATTGGAAAATGTAAGGTCGTAAGCTTTACAAAACAGGTCAAACCAATACATTTCGACTACAGTATTGATGGAATGTCTCTTGTACGGGACACAACAGTGAAGGATTTGGGTATTTACTTTGATGTTTCGTTTACGTTTGCTGCGCAGAGGGACAACACTGTATCCTCCGCAATGAAGACGTCAGAATTTTTGATTAGGAACAACGCCCTTTTCAATATTAACACTATCAAGCTCCTATATTTTACATATGTTAGACCTAGACTAGAGTATACCGTTGCATGATATGGAATCCCTACTGTGTTTCTCATAAGTTAGCTGTTGAGGGTGTACAAAGGAAATTTTTTAAGTATTCATGGTTTAAGGAAGAGAATGCTTATCCCAGTTGCGGTTTCGACCATCATCTTCTGCTTAGGCGATTTGCCATCGAGTCATTGGAAGTTAGACGCCAGCTGTATTTAATAAAATTTGTTTACAACTTGGTCCGTTCAAGGATTGACCCACTAAATCTACTCTCGCAACTTCAGGTTTATGTACCTCGTCCTTCCTCCCGTCAAACATTAACTTTCTATGTACCATATGTTCGCCTTAATTCTACCTTGAATTCTCCCATAGTGTCTATGTCACGCACATTTAATTTAATATCACCCTACTGCGACATCAATTTTACCCCTCTTTCTAACATACTATAGCTAAGGAACAACTTCTTTATTATTCCTGTTATTAATATTTTTATTCCTGTTCGCTGTATTTATTTTTTTACTTATAGCGCTACTTAATCCTATTTCGCCGATTGATTATTAATACCTTTTTCTTTTCCTCTATATTTGATTCTTTTCTGTATTTTTCAGTATAAGTCTGTATTTTGGTAATTTTTTTTTTGTCCTGTGTATGGAGTAATCTGTTAGACATCAATAAAATTATTATTGAAGGGCACGATAGAATGGCCACTTCGATCACCAGACCTCAATCCCTGCAATTTTCATCTGTGGGATTATGTCAAACAAAATCTTTACAGTTTTCCAATAACAGGGAACTTGCATTAGTTGCAAGTAGAACTGTTGTGAATTTGTGCGACAATAACCCGTAGAAATCTCAAGGCAGTGAGGCGGGAGTTTTACGATAGGCTCGGTTATTGTTTGGCCGCGGTTGGGGGTATTTTCGAACCCTCCATAAAGTAACATTCTTAGAATTTCAATTTATTTTGTATAATTGTAGAGTTTATTTTTGCTTTGTTTAATTTAATAAGAGTCGTTGTGTATTTTCTACTAAGAATTACTTTTTTGTTCTCCTGCATCGCATAGCAGCTACAAAATGAATAGAAGATACTGTACTTTTTACCGTAGTCTGAGAGTACAGAAAAATTACGCAGTATTACGTGATTGAGCAGACATGCGTGCGTATACCCTTGCTCGATTTATGATACACTGCTATTGGATATCTACCGTTGTCAGTGAGACTTGAATGCGCGGTTGTCATTCACAAAGCAATCCCTCGTTCCGATGTGGGCATACGTGTATATAATATATAGTAGGTACGTGTATATAATATATATATAGTACGTTTATAGAAAAAAATAGCATAATGTTTTTAGCATTCGGTTTAGTCAAAAACTGAATGATTTTTAAGGAAAACTCAATTATATCGTTTAAATATCTTCAAACTGATTATTTTGATACTAAGTATAGTTTATTTATTCAACGAGAATAATTATTTCTTAAAATACGAGCGTTATATTCGTGGTTAATCTTCCTAAATTTTTTGATCCAAGAAAGAAGATTTTCTAGAATCAAGTCAACAAATTCTTTAAATAAAGAAATACAATTATTTCATTACAAATATATACTTTTCTTAATCGGAGAAAAAAACACTGAGAAATTTTTTTTTAGATTTAAAACAGTAATTCTACTGTGGATAATTGAAACGGTAAATGTCTTAAATTAAGGCGGACATTCTTGATACGAAAAAACGTTTCTCTGCGTGCACCTACTAGAAGTAATTTATTATATTCCCTACCACACTTACATACAATAAATTTCATAGCAAAACTTCATTTCATTCTTTGTAATGTCTATTTGACTCGACCTTTAATTATTTATTTCGTTTGTTTTTGGGGCTCCTGTTGCACACCGGCCGAAAATTGCCGTCCTAGAAAAACGCACCGTAATTTTACCAATAAATGTAGCCAGCGATTGAAGATTTATTATATCTCAGTGCAATTATCGAGAAAAATCGTATATATCCTGATTACAGAACGCGTATATTGTCAGAGCATTGAAATACAGATACGGTTTAGTTATGGTGTCTGTAGAAAGAAGAACAGTATTACATATTATTTCTTATCTGGTGTATTTATATTACATAATTAAATGGATTAACACTTCGACAAATATATGTGGAACATTTTTATTGCTTGCACCCAAACCGCAGTGCAACACGAATGTATTTCCGTATTCTTCAGGTGAGTAAATAAACTCTGTTTAAATCAGAAATATCATCAATGCATGGCATATACTTTTACCTTTTACTATTTCATATGTTAGATATAATATATGTATAGATATCGGATTTCTGCATGAAGATATTGAAACAAAAGGTAAGAAGAAATAAAATACGACAGTGTAACTCTTCTGTGCACAAAAACACGGTGTGTAGAGGACTTATGGAGAACACAAATATTAAAAACGGCTAAGGGTTGTACAAATTTAGATAACTGAAATCCACCGGATACAAATTTCTCACTATTTATACAATCATAGCGAAGAAGGATTCATAGAAAACATAGAGGCTGCCTAGGTATATTAATTTCATTCTGTGGATCTAAATTATTGTGTATTGAACAATCTCAACTTTAGTGAACTACAAAGAAACTATAAAATAACATTTGGCAAAACTAAGCCTTCACAAGTTGAATATTTTTCTCCGTGTCCATAAGAGATTCTGAAGTAAAAAAATTTCTTTAATGTATTTACGTAACGTAAGGTTTCTTCTTGTGAAGGATTGTGAAGGCTACAGTACTGCCTCCAACACCAAAGCATTTTTGTAATTCCTAGGAGTTGCACTTATACCCTCTCAACTTTCTTCAACAAGAACACAACTTGTTGAAAATGTGACCAAAATTTTATGAACTTTAAAATCTTAAGTAAACTAAGTTTTCCAGGCATAATTTATTTTATTACCAGACACTAGCACTTAACATAAATAAAGTTTTATAAACCACGCTCTATACGGACAAAACGAAAGATGTGGAATACACAAAAAGCTGCATGCGTCACCGTTCTTATCAACCAGTTACGGAATAAATCCTTCGACGGAAGATATAAGCGACGCACTGATTACAATACAACTATTTTTATTGATCATCCATGCAGCAGATTATAACTCGCGGCGAAGGAAACAAAAATAAAAGCTTCAGTTTTTGTTCCATTTATCTCAGTCCTCAATTAACCACTAAGTTAAACCGTACATAGTTCTGTTTCGAAAATAATTTAGCTGTATGCAAATGGTTCTCATAAATTGCATGGAACCTTTGCGAAAGCCTATATGGATGCTGACAATTGGCGGTTGGTGGCCGCTGGTGGTTGTAACAAAATTAGTTGCACTACAGTATCTGTGGAATTTTATATTCGATGTTGTACTTTTATATAATGTGCTACATAATATCGTAAACGCAATTGTAACTAAGAACCTTAACTTGCTGAATTGGATGACCTGTGTATTCATGCCGCTCATTAATTACTGCGCAAAGGAAATAACACTTTTTGCAAACAGAAGATGTTTAGCTTCAATTCTGCTGGACATAAGCGGAGATGTTTTTAACTCCCACAGTTCGATATCAAACCGACATATCCAACTCATATTCAGAATTTCAAATATGATGATTCGTTACTTCGCCGTTGTGATAGGGTCTTTCATTTCCATATTCGGAATACTCCCGATTATAACAAATGTTAGACCGGTATTTCCTGCGCCGTTTGATCTCGGGATGTATGTGATTTTGTATAATATTGCCCAATGCTTTGCCATAGCCTTTATCGGGCTTCTATCCACTGCTGCTGACGTGCTGTTCATGTCTCTTATGGCTCTGTGTGGAGCTCAAATAGACATACTGGAAGAAAGGTTAACCAACATATGGACCGATGCGAATGAAACTTTCAAAAATCCATTGATGAAGGAAAAATTTAACAGCGTTCATAGCGTAGTGCGGCAGACACTTCAAGAATGTATCATCTTACATGAAACAATTAACAGGTTCGTTAGTACTGTATAGCTAATGTTTAATTTTCCATATACAAGTATGGGCACTATTAAAATAAATATGCACAATTTGATTTTTATTCACTCTATCTTATTTTACTGTCTTACTTAGCTGATTTTTTAATAAGCAAATAAACATGAAGTATTATTCGGCGTTTTGAAGGTTAATCTCATAAGGCACCTTGCGCAATTGAAACACATTCATTCTGGGTAGAATGCGTAGTCGCATTTATCGGTAGCAAGCACTAGCATTTCAACTACGTATGAGGAAAGCAAGTATGTATGTACCAATAGTATAATTTAAGCAAACCAAACAAATTATTAGTATTTTTAGCTACTCCCAAATGCATGTTGGATTGTTAGCTACGGTTTCAAATCGGCAAAAGTATTTATCTATTAATCTATATTTGCCCAGTAAATTCACTTCTTCTTATTCAGCATTTACAGCTTGACAATATCCATGCCTAACTTTTCCTTTTGTAAAAGCACTGTACAAATTGATTCAATTTTATCGACAGAAGTAAAGCAAAGTCGAGAAAAAATTGGGCAAGCAAACAAGTTATTAAATGTGAAAAGTATGCTCGGATCTCTATCCTTCCCATTCTATAGCTACTGAGCTGCTTATACTCTACTTTATACACACACACACAAAGTTAGTAACAGTAATGAGAATTCCTTTTTTTCAGTGTATAGGATTTTAATGACAATTTAATTGTTGTCGCATTTTTTAAATATATAGTTATTGAACCTAATGTACTAAATAAGAGCTTTCAAGTTAATGTGGATTAAAGCATGTTAAATTTATTTATATTTTCCATTATAAATAAACCTACCTCCTTTGAACATTTCTAATTGACTAATACTAACATATTGCCTTGTTTTAGATTTGTCGATAAATTAAATACCCTGCTCTCCTTTCCTTTATTTGTTCAATATGCAAATGGCTGCTTCCTTATTTGCAATACCATATTGCAGCTAACTATACTGGTAATCATTCCATAACTTTTAAATTATTTCAACTTGATCTAACTAACTAATGTGTTAATATTAGGGTAATCCAGACACAGCGAATATTATAGGATTATGCTTTTATTGTGGAATAGTATTTACCCAAATGGCAGTTTATCATTGGCTAGGAAATGAAATCTACTACAAGGTATACAAACTATAATATCTACTAATACTTATAATTACAAAATAAAATATGTTAGAGCAATAAAATTATTGAAGCCACCAATTTATCCAACTGGTACGAATTGGATATCAGCAGTCAAAAGTGTCTGGCACTATTAATGGAAAGAGCTAAACGACCCTTGATAATAACCGTATATAAGGTTATATTTATTTCATTAGAATCACTGGTACAGGTAACTTAAATAAAGAAATTTGTTTTAAAGTACATTGCTATATTTTTATTAAGTATTCTTTCAGATAATTCGATGGTCATATTCAGTTTTTGCTCTGATAAAAGCTAGGGTATGATTAAGTAATATCTTGGGCTATAAGCGATCGTACTGCTGTAGACGATATATGTAGATTTATATATATCAACATTAATAGATGTGCATGTGACTTCTCATAATAAAAATGTTTTAACGGTAGTGACTTTTTTTTAAATTTTAGTTACTATGATAAATATACGACTAAACATACTTGGAATTATTGATGAGAAATTGAACTTTCGGACACAATAAATGCTCCCAAAATATTTTATTTTTATTTTGTACGGATTTTTTATGTCGATATTATGGTTTCTACTTGGGTGACTTGGTAAAGCATGCAGTTTTAGAATTTCCGATTCCAAAAATTATGAGCGACATATCTTTTATAAACGAAGGTCATTTTCGTACAGGTTCACTGGGAATAGTCCAGGCTTACTTTGTTTTAATCGTATTTTTCTGAAATAAGAATTGATTATTGTAAGCGTTTATACTCGTGTAAAGAATATGCACGTACTTCGGCCCATAAAATAAATTTCTTATAGTAATCGGTTTAATCCGACAAAAGTTGTTTTGGAAAAATATGCATCATCGATCGGGGAGTAGATGCGACTTCCGTGTTCATACCGCCACCTCGATCACCGGACCTCAGTCACTGCGATTTTTATCTGTGGGGTTATGTCAAACAAAACCTTTACAGTTATGCAATAATTGCGAACTTGGAACAGTTGCATAATATAACAAATACAAAATTAGGAAACAGTTGCCACAAACAACAGATTAAAATTATATATAATGACATATATTCGAATTAAAAGAATCCTCAAGGGAATAGTAAGTAGATAAATATGATTAGGTAAGTAAACATTTCTTTGCCTTAATTAATATCTTATTTGTGTCAGTTGATGAAGATGCACCGTTGGCATGGACCTTCCGTGGGTTGTCCATCACAAACTGAAGGGCGGCAAGTATATAAAGCGACGGTAGCGTAAGTATTTTTTCTTGATGAAAATACGGTCTCCAACTTTGTCTTACTCTCAGTTAACAGAGGGCTCGAACAGCTTTCTTCTGAAGAACAAAAATTCTTTCTGCTTGCGGCGATGTTCCCCAAAGCAGGATCCCGTAGAGCAGCCTGCTATGAAAATTAGCATAGTATGCCGTTTTAGCTGCATCATGAGTTGCCATATAGAGGATGCTAGTCTCATCGCTAGTTCGTTGATCTTCCACGTCAACTTGCCATCCAAGGTTAATCCTAAGTATTTGACGGTGTTCGACATTGAGCTGTCACTTATCGCGGAGAATGTAAGATGCTGCGTCTTTTTCTCATTCAGTTTTAAGTTATTATTTTCAAACCAGTTTTTAGCACCATCTAACACTCTTTCAGTTTTAGTCTTAAGGTCGTCACCAACCGTAGCAGTCACCACAAAAGAAGTATCGTCGGCATAAAGGGAAGTTTCTCTTGGAGATACATTGCAAGGTAAATCGTTTATAAATAATAAAGGGCCTAAAATTGATCCTTGCGGTACTCCTCTTGCTATGGCTGTTGTGTATGATCTAACTGTTTTAAGTTCAACCACTTGATATCTGTCAGGGAGATATGAGGCCAGAAAGTTGTGTTGTACCCCTCTTATACGATAAAAGTATAATTTATCCAGCAGAATGTCGTGCTGTACCATAACAAAGGCTTTGCTCGAGTCACAACACGTCAACCCTACGTGTTCTTTCTTATCGTAGGCCTCCACAACAGTCTCTATCACTTCGTAAATTCCCGTAACGGTCGATCTCTTTTGTCGATATCCATGTTGTTTGTCCGTGAAGTAATTATTTTTTTCAAAGTACGCTATTAGTCTTTCAGCTATCCGTCGTTCGAATAATTTTAATATCGGTGGTAACATAGCTGTTGGGCGGTAATTAGTGCATTCGTTGATGTCACCACTTTTGAAGATTGGGACAACTTTTGCGACTTTTAATTGGGCCGGGAAAATGCCTTCTTGAAAACATTTGTTTATCAACTCTATAAGCGGAGGTGTTATCACATCTGCAATTTTGTGTAGAAATACCGTGCTTATTCCATAAATATCTCTTGTCTGTTTCCTCTTGATAATATAAGAAACTGTACTTTTTACCGTAATCTGAGAGTACAGAAGGATTACGCAGTATCACGTGATTGAGCGTATCCTTGCTCAGTTTATGATACACTGCTACTGGATATCTAACGTTGTCAGTGAGACTCGAATGCGGGGTTGCCATTCACAAACCAATCCCTCGTTCCGATCTGGGCATACGTGTATATAATATATAGTACATATGTAATTACCTGCAATTCACGTTTATAGAAAAAATAGCATAATGTTTTTAGCATTCGGTTTAGTCAAAAACTGAATAATTTTTAAGGGAAGGTCAATTATATCGTTTAAATATCTTCAAATTGATTATTTTTATACTAAGTATAGTTTATTTATTCAACGAGAATAATTATTTCTTAAAATACGAATTTTTTGATCCAAGAAAGAAGATTTTCTTGAATCAAGTTAACAAATGCTTTAAATAAAGAAACACAATTATTTCATTAGAAATATATACTTTTCTTAAAAACAGGAGAAAAAACACTTAGAAAATATTTTTTTAGATTTAAAACAGTAATTCTACTACGGATAATTGTAACGGGAATTGTCTTGAATGAAAGCGGAGATTCTTGATACGAGTAAACGTTTCTCTGCGTCCACCTACTAGAAGTAATTTATTATATTCCCTACCACACTTATATACAATAAATTTCATAGCAAAACTTAATTTCATTCTTTGTAATGTCTATTTGACTCGACATTTAATTATTTATTTCGTTTGTTTTGGGGGCTCCCGTTGCACACCGGCCGAAAATTGCCGTCCTAGAAAAATGCACTGTAATTTTACCAATAAATGTAGCCAGCGATTGAAGATTTATTATCCGTGCAATTATCGAGAAAAATCGTATATATCCTGATTACAGAACGCGTATTACGCCAGAGCATTCAAATACAGAGACAGTTTAGTTATGGGTTCTGTAGAAAGAAAAACAATATTACATATTATCTCTTATCTGGTGTATTTATATTACATAATTAAATGGATTAACACTTTGACAAATATATGTGGAACATTTTTATTGCTTGCACCCAAACCGCAGTGCAACACGAATGTATTTCCGTATTCTCCAGGTGAGTAAATAAACTCTGTTTAAATCAGAAACATCATCAATGTATGGCATATACTTTTGCCTTTTACTATTTCCTATGTTAGATATAATATATGAATAGATATCAGATTTCTGCATGAAGAAATTGAAACCAAAGGTAAGAACAAATAAACGACGATAGTGTAACTCTTCTGTGCACAAAAACACTGTGAATAGAGGATTTATGGAGAACACAAATTTTTAAAAACGTTTTTTACGAGTTTTACAAATTTAGACAACTGAAATCCACCGGATACAAATTTCTCATTATTTATAGAATTATAAAGAAGAAGAAGTCAGAAAACATGGAGGCTGCCTAAGTAAATTCATTTTATTCAGCCTAAATTATTGTGTATTGAACAATCTCAACTTTAGCGAACTACAAAGAAACTATAAAATGACATGTCACAAAATCAAACCTTCATAAGGGGAACATTCTTTTTATTCCTAAGAGGTTTTGAAGTAAAAAAGTCTCTTTAATATGTTTACGTAACGCAATGTTTCTTTTCGGGGAAATGTATAAAGGTGGCAATACTGCCTCCTGTAACTTCTACAAGTTGCACTTATACCGTCTTAACTTTCTTTAATAAGGTCTCATCATGCTTTGTTCCTGCAATTATCCTGTTTTCTTTTGAATATTGAGAATCTATCATAAGTTAACTGGTGGCCCAAATTTTGCTTCTTTAAAATATGAACAAAAATTCATTTCAGTTTAATATATTAAGTAAATTAAGTTTTTGACTCATAATTTATTTTATTAGCAGACGCAGTAAACATAATTAAAATTTTATAGAGTCTCGAATATATACAAACCTGCACACATCGCCTATATTATCAAGCAGCCACATAATAAATCCTTCCATCGATGATATAACCGACGCACTGGTTAGGATACAATTATTTTCATTGATTCTTCATGCGGTAGATTTGAACTTGCGGCGAGGGAAACTTAAAAATATAAGCTTCGGTTTTTCTCTCAGTTCTCTCAGTACCAATTAGCCACTAAGTTAAACTGTGCATAGTTCTGTTTCGAATAGAAGTTGTGGCTGCATGGACACGCAAAAAGCAACTTCTTAAATTTAATTTGTTTGAACAAGGCCGCAAATGGTTCACGTAAATTGCTTGGAACCCTTACGAAAACCTATATGGATACTGACAACTTGCGGTTTATGGCCACTAGTGTTTGTAACAAAATCGGTTGCACTCAAGTGTCTGTGCAATTTTATATTCGATATTGCACTTTTATATATTATGGTACATAATATCGTAAACGCAATTGTAACTAAGAACATCAACTTACTGAATTGGATGACCTGTGTATTCATGCCGGTCATTAATTACTATGCAAAAGAAATAACGCTTTTTGTAAAGAGAAGATGTTTAGCTTCAATTCTGGACGACATAAGCGGGGATGTTTTTAACTGCCACACTCCGATATCAAACCGACATATCCAACTTATATTCAGAATTTCAAATATGATGATTCGTTACTTTGCCGTTGTAATGACGTCTTTCGGCTGTATATTCGGAATACTCCCGATTATAACAAAAATTAGACCGGCATTTCCTGCGCCATTTGATCTCGGGGTGTATGCGATTTTCTATAATATTGCCCAATGTTTTGCTTTAGTCATTACGGGAAGTGTATCCACCGGCTTTGACGTGCTCTTCATGTCTCTCCTGGCTCTGTGTGGAGCTCAGTTGGACATACTGGAAGAAAAATTAATGAACATATGGGAAGATGCAAATGAAACTTTCAAAAACCCATTGATAAGAGAACGATTTACCACCGTTCATAGCGTAGTGCAGCAGACATTTCAAGAATGTATCATCTTACATGAAACAATTAACAGGTTCGTTAGTACTGTATACTGGCGTTTTTTTTTAATTTTCTGTATACAAGTATGTGCACTGCTCAACTAAATATGCACTATTTTCTTTTTATTCACTGTATCTTGCTTTATTATCTTACTTACAATTTCCTGATTTTTGAAAAAGTGAGTAGACAAGAAGCTTTGTGTGAACGATATAGGCTCTATTTTTATGAGCAGTCTTCTTAAATCGCCCTGATTCGCTATTTGCTGTCGGTTCCATGTTTTTTTTAACAAATTTTGGGTCAGCACTATACACACGTTTCACTAGATATGAAGAAGGAAATGCAAATAAAAACGTTTGTATTATAATGCCCATAATTCAAGATATAACTGTATCAGCTTTTGCAGCAAGAATTATTGATATAACACTTAAATCCCCAAACGGGGCCATTCTAGGATCACATTTTTCTACTGTTGATTAATTTGTCAACTAGCTGAATTCTCTTAGTCTTAAATTTCGTTTCTGCAGAAGAAGTTTTGCCACAAAAGCAGAAATAACATAATAATAAAATAATTTAATAGTCAGCTATTCGCTTTGAAGTTGTGGATTTGTTTCATTAAATTTATTAAAAAAGTCTGCCAAATAAGCTACGTCATTTTTGGAATCAATCAAGTTGGCTCGTCAAGAATAATCTATCGCACTTTTTGATAGCCAACGAAATGTTTGTATGAAGCAGCAACTGGTTGAATTCTTCATCGTTTTTAACACAAAGTTGTCTAAACATTCAATCAATGAATTGGCTCTGATTTTGTGACCTATGTAAAGAGATGTTTTAGCCACAAGATTAACCTTGACGCACGTTGGTATAATGTTGAAGGGCGCAAATTAAATTTAATTGAATAAGTAATTTCACAGAATAATGAACATCGTTTGCGAATGCATCAGAAAAGAACCACTAATGCCTGCATGTTAATTGGCAGGACTAATATTTAAGCATTGGTATGCACTCAAACTTCTTGGCAACTAAATGTTCACGATGGATGGATGACACAGTGTGCAGCAAATACATTCGGCATCGCCTTATAACATATTTTTGTTAAAATACAGTACTTCGGTTTATTTGAAAATTCAACAAGAGCAAAAACTTGTTTTTTTCGACTTCAAGAAAAGTATCGGTGCACTTAAGAACTGTGTAAGATGACTAAAACATGATATAGTAATGGCATGACAACTACAAAAAAGAACTGTACGCAGACCTACGATTAGAGAAATTTACCATTTGACTATTTTTCCACAATACATATATACAATTTGTTCTATGAATAATTCCTTTGTTACACCGAAATTGTGATATATTTTAATGTAATCCAAACAATATTTAAGGGAAGCATTTCTCATTACAGGCAACACACTTTTGTCTAAAAGTCTAATGGATTTTAATGACAATCTAAGAAATTTGTAGTAGAATCTTTTAAATATATAGTTATTGGACGTAATTATCACTCATTAAGGGTGGTTTCAGACTAAGGTAGATTAAGATATGTTAAATATTTATAATTTCAATTATAAATAAACCTTTTCTTTGAACATTTCTAATTGATTAACACTAACATTTTGCCTTGTTTCAGATTCGTAGATAAATTAAGTATCCTCCTCTCCTTTCCTTTATTTATTCAATACGCAAATGGCTGCTTCATTATTTGCAATACCATATTGCAGCTAACTATACTGGTAATCACTCAATAACTTTTAACTTATTAAACTTAGTTTAACTAACCAATTTGCCAATATTAGGGTAATCCAGACACGGCGAATATTATAGGCTTATGCTGTTATTCCGGAATAGTATTTGCCCAAATGACAGTTTATCATTGGCTCGGAAATGAAATATACTACAAGGTATACACGACTATAATATCTACTAATACTTATAATTGCAAAACAAAATATTTTAGAGTAATAAAATTATAGAAGCCACTTATTTGTCTAAGTGGTACGAATTGGATATGAGGAGTCAAAAGTGTCTGGCACTATTAATGGAAAGAGCTAAACGACCCCTGATAATAACCATATATAAGGTTGTACTGATTTCATTGGAATCACTGGTGCAGGTAACTTTACAAGAGAAATTTATTTTATAGTGCATGTAGCTTGCTGTATTTTTATTAAGTCTTCTTTCAGGTAATTCGATGGTCATATTCAGTTTTTGCTTTGATAAAAGCTAGGTATGATTAAGTAATATCTTGGGCCATCAGCGTTTGTATCGCTGTAGACGATATAGATTTATATATATCAACGTTAATAGATGTGCATGTGACTTCTCATAATAAAAATGGTTTAATGTTGTTTCTTCTTTTTGCCAACAACCTTTCCCCATGCCCGCAAAAATGAAAATTATCAAATACGCGGATGATATTGATGTCATTGTTAATGGGCTTAACAGATCTAATAAAGCCACTAGAATATGCAACAAAATAGATAACCGGCTATCCCATAACGATCTCCTAATCAATATAGACAAGGCCACCAGCATCTAATGTATCGTAGTCGCGAGTTCGATTGCAACGAGAATAAAATTGTCCCAAACACCACCCATGTAAACTTGGCGAAGATTGAAACTGCAATGGTAACTATTCGTCCCACATTGACGTCTTACGCCACCAAGCTTACAAAAGCTTCCGTTCCTTCAAGATCCTTAAATAATTCACGCAGTCTCGCTGTCTTGAGAACATTTCAGTTTTCCAACTATCTTCAGCATGCGCTGTGGAAAAATAGACTGACGGTCTTCCTATGAATGCCAACGGATACTTGTTATCCAAAAATGTTCACTAAGAGAAATGTTCAACTAACAGAAAACGCAAAGATGTAAGTAAATTTTTAAAACACACAAACATACTTTGATGTATACTTCTTCTATGTCCTTTGTTTTGTTTTCTAATATAAAAAATCATTTCTCTGAGTTTAACATTTTGCACGACCTTAGCAGAAGGCAAATAGACTATTTACTATCCGCAAAATATGGACATGACACATTGTTTTAGAAAAACTTTAATTATTTAGGATGCTGCCTCTATAATAGACTCCCGACAAATACTAATGGATCACCCAATATTCATAAACAGCATGCATTAAAAATAGACAGTTATAATATAACAGAACACCTCAATAATTAGTGTAAACACAGTTAATAGCAATGAGGTTTCTTTTCTTTTATGACGTGTTTTGAACATGTATATTACATGTACTTATTGCATATGCATGGGATTGAAAGAAATTGCTATTATTATTATTTCCTAAGAAATAAATAAAGATTAGCAAAGGTAATGAGATTTAGAAAGGAACTAGGAAACAAGCTAGGTAGTCATAGTTTAAGAAATAAATGCATTCAGATACCTGGGAAACACGAACCATGCAGATAGAACAACTGAAATTAATGAAAAAAATTATATCTGCAGGATGCTGCATTCAAATAAAAAGTTATTGAAAAGTAAAGCGCTACCACGAAAGATTGAGATAAAAATTTATAGGAGGCTAAAAAATCATAATTGCTTACGCAGCAGATAGATCGACATCGATACAACAAGTGAAAGAGGACCTCGATAAGATTGGAGTAAACCATGGAAGATAAAAAGCGAGAGATAGAAAAAAATGGCAAAAAATATGCAGAGAAGTCGAATAATTATAGGGAACTATAATTATTCAGGAGGATCGATCTAGAAAGATTTTTTGACCGGTGCAATGGTTCATTCATTTATGCAACAAAAAATGAACTTTTATATTAAATAAAGGTATCCTTGCGGAAAAAAATTCTTTAAGCCTCAGTTACTCGCGCTGGGAGTGTAGTAACAGCCATAATTTTTGAAAATGAAGCGATTAGCATGCGCGCGTCTATGTACCTTACAGGTATGAGCAAAAGTACCTTCAAACGCGCCTACGTCAATTTACGCTTAAACGTTCAAGAGTGATAAGCATTTTAATCTCTGCTGAGTCCAGAAGACACCGCCCGATTACTGCCGCTATAATATTGTAGTGTGATATTTTCACAAAAATGTAGGTTTCTTGAAATTATAATAGTAAGAAATTGGAAATATTTTTTGTTAGATGAATCGGAGCAGATTCTTTAATCCTCGAAGCGAAAGTGATGCTGAGATTTTGCGTAATTTAGCGTTTGAATCAGATGACGATGAATTTTCGGAAGCAGTTGACAGCAATGAGAATGAGGAGGACTACGTAGAAGAACAATTGGAGGCAAGCGAAACGGAACAAGAAGTGTCAAGTGAGGATGAGAGTATAGAGGAACCCACCAGCAATATCATATTCGGTAAAGACAATGTAAAATGGAAATTAGAAAACCCATCCCAGAATGTAAGGACGCGTTTAGATAATATCGTAAGTCATTTGCCTGGTGTGAATGGAGCAGCAAACATGCAAGAAGTGTTGGTCTGTTGGAGTGCTCTTTTCAATGACACTTTACTGAATGTGATAGTCAGTAGCCCAAACATAACAATAGAAAGCAAAAAAGAATCATTTAGCAGGGAAAGAGAGTGCAAAGCTACGAATTTAGCGGAAATTAAGCCTTTATTGGACTGCTATATATGGCAGGGTTCCACAGAAATAGCCGGTTAAATACACGTTATCTTTGGAGTACTGATTGTTCTGGTATCGACATATTTCGTTTGACTATGTCGCGGAGCAGATTCAATTTTCTCATGCAACAGATGCGTTTCGATGACAAGAATACGCGAAATCAAAGAAAAACTTTAGACAAACTGACACCTATTGAGAAGTTTTTGATATGTTTGTTTGTAATTGTTAAAATAAGCATACGGTGGGAGAATATGTAACAATCGATGAAATGTTACCTTCGTTTAGGGGAGAATGCTCATTTCGCCAATATATACCCATCAAGCCATCTAAGTATGGCATAAAGGTCATATCAGTAGTCGATGCAAAAATGTATTATACTGCCAATGGTGTAATGTTGGAAAGCAGCCCGTTGGACCTTTTCAGATTGATAATAGTGCCGTTTCTGTAGTGAATAGATTATGTAAACCGCTCAAAGGTACAGGCCGAAATATGACAACTGGTTCACAAGTCATGAACTGGTAACTGATCTCCAAAAGAATTACAAGTTAACCTATGTGGGCAAGAGACAACTTCCACCTAGTTTTCTTGCAGTTCGTGGTCGAGAGGCTTTTACCTCAAAGTTCGCCTTTCAAGGAAATTTAACTTTTGTCTTATACATCCCAAAAAAGTGTAGAAACGTTTTATTATTCTCTAGTATGCATCGCGATTCTGCAGTAGATACCGCTACAAACGATCAAAGAAAACCAGATATTGTAACATTTCACAATGAGACAAAATCTGGGGTAGACGTAGTCACCTATTCAGTATGTAGAAGCACTAATCGTTGGCCTATGGTGGTTTTCTTTACTCTTTTGAACGTGGGAGCTATCAATGCTTACGTTATTTATAAAGGAAACCAAAATCAAACACTTGAGAAAAGAAGACATTTCATAAAAGCCTTAGCTTTGGAGTTAACTCAAGAGCATTTGCAAAGTAGATCGGGTACGCTATGCCTCCCTAGAGAACTAAGAAAACGCTCTAGTGAAGTGTTAGTCAAACCCGAAGACTACGTAAATCAACAAAGTACTAATAGCAATCAAAAAGAAAGGAAGAAACACCTGTCGGAGGTTTCCAAACTAAACGACAGAGATATTTTATTTGCGAAAGAAAGAAAAATCGTATGATCAAATATCAGTGTCCAAAATGTAACAATGACATGTGTATAGAGCATGCTAATTACTAAAGTAAAGATAATAAAGATAGCAAGGACTGTGGGGCAGAACAATAAACACACTGTTCGGATTACTCTTCCCGCACAAATATTAATTAATTCGGGACGACACATGTTTCGGGAATACGTGGATTCCCATCATCAAGTCCGGCACCGAATGGCTTTCGAAGAGCGCTAACACTAGACACACGCACTACCTTCCCCTCTCCCGTCACTCCCTCTACCACCTACCCAACAAACATACATGCAACATTTTTCCCACTTCGCCCTGCTGACCCAATTCCAAGAAAAGACTGCGCGATCTCAAAGGCATGTTTTTTAACCGTTGATAATAAATAAAATATTGCTGACAAAAGGACCGCACGTCGTCTTAAAAGCACGTTTTGTAACCGTCTACAATAAATCCAATAGTGTTGAGAAAAATAACGGCCCTTCTTCGCGATTTAGAAGGTTTCTGTTCTTTTTAATATAAATCGATTCGTA
>JARFOC010041770.1:0-23520 GCA_031763485.1 Osmoderma eremita | reverse complement strand
CTCAACAAGGTGGTAAGGGGTATTTTTTAACTTAAATTTATTTTAAGCCACCGTATCCTATACCTAACCTACAGCTTCAAATAGATATGTGGAATTTGAAAGCAGATTGATTTTTTTGTCATTATTAAGTTATTAAGTGAATTGTTAAAAACGATTGTAAATACGTCAAAATCTGTTATACAAGCTTATAAACCTTTTTGTATGTTCTTTCCCATCATCCATTGTTTTCTTATTAATTCTTTTATTGCCAAGTTTGTCTGCAGCATTATGATTTATTAATGTGCATTGATGGTAAAATATTAAATTATTTCTACCTTTTTCTTAGTCGATAATGTAGGACTCTGCACGTTTAGGAAGCCATCCGGTGGCAGATATAGTCCAAAAAATAACAAATGGTAAAGCAAAGTTAAATAAATTCCAACCTTACTTTTGAGTCTGAATATTTTATGTGTAGAATAATTTATTTTAATTTGAAATATGATATTTTTATATCAGTTCCTTTGTATTTACCGATCTTAATTACTTTAATCACAAACTATAAATACCTACAATAATTAATCTCTGTTTCTCTTTCTTTTTTAGGAAATGTCGCTGACGAATCTAGTTATTTTATTTGTGACCTGCACTTTAAGTGCGGTCGCCCAAACTGTTAACTATAGGCTACCAAATACGGTGCGCCCTACCCATTATATTCTTGAAATAGATACAAATATGACAGCGTTTACGTTTTCCGGCTTTGTAGCAATTACCTCGCAGATCCAACAGCCCACCAATACCATCGTGTTACACTCGAGAGATTTGGTACTCAACAACGTTACTGTGATTGTCGGAACCACAAACTTCTACGCAAGACACGACTTTGTGCCTGCGACTGATTTCCTGAGAATTTTTCTAACGCAGAATTTGACTGTCGGCCAATTGGCTACTATACATATTCATTATGATGGAGCTTTAGGGACAGGAAATGTTGGATACTACAGGGCATCATATGTTAATGAGAACAACCAAACTAGGTGAGTGTAGGTATCAGAGAATAGCAGAGGTTTCGACTGTCATTACTCGTTCATTTCGGACCGATTAATAGAGATACGGGAGGTAAAGATAGGTCAACCTCCAAGATTAAGAAGGATACAGATTTTGGTGGTATCTATATTTGCATCACTGTACTATTAATGAAAACTACAGAAACCTCTAGAGGCGGTAAGCGGCAAATTCAAATACTTTCAAGATCTTTCAAATTAAATATTTATGTTAAATGAAGCGGGTGCTATATAATATCACTTTATTCAATTTTGACTGCACATTACGTGTCGAATATGTAGTCAAAACAGAAGGAGTACAGATTTCTATTGGAGGCATATTGACAAAATTGGTAAGGTACTTGTTTGAAAGTGAAGACACGTTGCTACGGGTGTTGAAACAATTGTTTTGATTTTTCCAAATTACAAACAACTGTTGCAATTGACATCTGTAAACCTTGGGTGTGCAAATATCCTCCCAAATCTGCTAGAATGTGTTTGTTTAGTTTTCTTAAAATTGTTAACAAAACTCATATCATTACCTTTACCTTTAAAATTCAAATTTGAATATTAAATTCTAACTATATTTGTCGCCTTTATAGGTTCATGGCTGTGACGCATTTGGAAGCAACAAATGCCAGAAGAGCATTTCCCTGTTTTGATCAGCCGAATCTGAAGGCGACCTTCCAAATAACCTTGATAAGGGACGCGCCATATATCACAGCGTCTAACATGAGGATAGGAAACCAGGCGTAGGTGGCATTGACATTATTTATATAAAATTATGATATTTTATGCAGGTTTAAACCTGATGGTATTTTAATTTCAGCCCTGCAGGCATAAACAGAACGCGAGATTTGTATCAAACAACGCAGGTGATGTCCACATACCTTATAGCCTTCATGGTATCGGATTATGAATCAATTGAAGTTCTTAACGCCGGGATAGCATATAGAACTTTTGGCAGATCGGAATTTATTCGAAGAGGAGACGGAAATTATTCGTTGTCCGTCGCTCAGAACGCAATAACACGAATGATAAATTTTACGACTATTCTGTACGCTCTGAATACGATGGATCAAGTTCCCGTGCCAAACGAATATTACAAAATCGGTGCTATGGAAAATTGGGGCATGGTTACCTATAGGTATGAAAAATGATTACTTCTCAAGTTTCGGTTTACGCTGTATATAGAACGGAATTGGTAGACAATAAATAATTTATCACTTTATTATTATATTTCTGATATGGGGCGAAAATGATGCAAAAAAATTGAGTTTTAGATATAACATGCAATTCCATTAACGTCATATAATCCCGCTTTGAAAAATGATATCAAAAGCAAATTGCCATCTCACCAATTCTTTCGTTTTTATCATGTTGTTACTTACAGAGTCTGAACAAAATGACATTTTGATGCAGGGGTTATTTCTTAGTGTTGCATATAGCCATAAAAATCAAACGATAGATCGATCCAAAGTGCTCTATTTCTTTTCAAAGGATTCTCCATAAAAATGATACATTTTTGCATTCGTTCAAACCACACACTAAAGCAGTTACTCTAGTCAACAGTTGTGACATCCAATTGTGGCATTTTGAAGACCGCGATTACTTGGGACAAATAAACGGTTATATACCAATTGGCCATAACCGTTCTTCGACCTTGTAACACATGACACAATTTTGAGACAAATGTTGCTTGCGAATTAATTGTTAGGTACTATATTTAACTAGCATACTTAGTACCTTTCATATGTTTTTCTTAACTGTTATAGCTTCTTATCAAATAAGTTCTGGTCAACAATCTTCAGAGCCACGAAATCTATCGTAAACTTAATATTAAAACGTGTTTTAGGTTGGGTATCAACCTAAAACTGGTTGATACCCAACCTAAAAGACGTTTCAATATTAATATTAAGTTTCTTCTTTGCAAAAATAATTATGAAACTAGTTATGTATCTAGTGACGAATTATAATAAAATCTTTCTATCTGACACAATCGATAACACTGGACAATAAACTGCAACTTTTGACACTGTCATGAGATAGCATACTACCAATATCGAGAACATACATAAATTTAAATTAGTAAGAGTCCTAGGTTCAAATTAGTCCTAGATTTCTTTGAATTTGAATATAAAGATTAAACTTTTTGTTCATTGTAAGCAAAATAGACACCTATAGGCACCTAAAACGTTCTCTTGCAGAGAAAAGTACTTGATGTACAGCGGAGAAAGGACCACAACAGCCGAAAAACAATTCATCACAACTATCATCAGCCACGAGCTCGCTCATCAATGGTTCGGAAATCTGGTAACTCCAGAATGGTGGAGGTATATCTGGTTAAATGAAGGATTCGCGACCTATTTAGAAATGTTTATTACTTCACAAGTAAGTACCTTCAGAAGCATTAAACATTTTCATATGCTTTCATGTAATATACCTATTTCTGAACAATTGATTTTTGAGGATTAAGCAAGTAATATTAATATTTGTAATTTATCTTATTTATGACATTCCTCACCCATGTGGATGGATACATCAATTCCATTATCTCATTTTTCATTTCCAATAAGGACAACGTCATCATTTGTATTTAACTAAGTGGTACATGTTTACACTTTCGTTATAGTTTGAACCTACATGGCAATTAATGGAACAGTTTATAACGTCCATGGTACAACCTGCTCTCCAAGATGATGCTCTTCCGGATACCAGACCTATGACGAGAAATGCAGAGAGTCCAGCGGAAATTGATGCCCAGTACGACACGATTGTTTACGAGAAAGGTAACGCAATCTTTTTTTTCCAAAGTGCCATGTCTTCGCATTGAAGTTAAACAGACTTAATTCCAATGCGAAGGCATAGTGGTGTCCAAATCAATTCAATTGACTTTTTACCATTGTTTCTCACTACACTTTGGCGTAAGAATGTGATCAAAAATTAGGGCAAAACATTAGGATTGTTGTTGTGGAATATAGTGAAGATGCCATCCGAAAGTTGAGTGGTTGTGAGTGGCATAAGAAGTTCAAAGATGCGTGAGAAGGTGTAACGGATGCCGCCAAAAGCGGACAGTCAAAACCAACAATGACGAACATTTAGCAAATCTTAAGAACACTTCATGCAGCATAAATATATACAAACTGTATACGTATTTCGGATGCGAAGTTACTATTCTCCACAATAACACGTTTAGGGGTGTCTTTGTGGTTTGAACGATGATGGATGTCAATATTAACAGAGTGCGAGAAGCAATACCGTAGATTGATAGCTGGATAATGGCAAATCAATCGAGTAACAGCTAGGCTGTGTTAAGACAGTGAAAATAATTGGTGATTGTCATGCCTAAAGTTGGCCAGATTATGGAAACAGTTTGACAAGTAAAGCCGTTAACAGCTAGTTGGTCACTTTTCACATGATGACAGCAAATTTTCATAGTGTCTCATATATAAGGAAAGGGTTATTATGCACAATATCCTATTCCTTAATGAATATAACTTTGGCGTCCTCTATAAGAGACCGGAGTCTATTGTAAAGCATTATTATTCCTCTTGTAAGAAAATACGGTTAAAATAATATATTACTCAATTTCTGTGCGTGTAGCATTACTAAAATCACCTAACAGCTAGCTGTGCGAATTATTGTAAATTAATGTGTCCCTTACTATCATTTTAGTGCCAATAACTGCAATTTTCTTTATTTTCCGTTACTTTATTTTACTAATTCTCTTGCAGCTGGATCTGTCATTCGTATGGCGGCAAATTTCTTAGGCAACGCAGCATTTACGAATGGACTGGTATTATACCTTAACAACAGGTAAGTGCTGAGTGCATTTTTTTTGTCAATTGGAACTTGCAATGCACGGTTATTGCAGATCATTTGCCAACGCAGTCCCGCAAGATCTTTACGCTAGTTGGCAGAGTGTTCCTGGCACAGCTATAAATGTATCGAATATTATGACCAGCTGGGAAATGCAGGCAGGTTATCCAGTTGTTACTGTTAATAGAACGGGAAATTCTTTTCAGTTAAACCAGGTATGAAATCACATGATTTCATCACCAATTAAAATCATCATAAACTTTATATTTTAGCAACGTTTCTTCGCGAATAGCCCGACTACCAACGATCAATCGCTCTGGCATATTCCTCTCAACTGGTTAACGCCGGTCGCCGCAGCAAACGCAATAGAATGGTTCGATACACGCAACAGAACTATAACCATAAATGTCAATGCTGCGCAATGGGTTATATTCAATATAAATCAAATGGGTAAGATATCCAGGTTAAAAATTTCTTGGTGTTGTCTTAATTTTCGACCCTATAGATAGCACAAAATTGTCTTTCTTCTAATTCATTAATTTGAAATCCTAATGTTCTGTATGTCGGGGGTATTTCTGGTTTCCATTCAGGTTTTCCAAGTTTCTGGGTTTGCTTGAGAGATATTAGAAAAATAAACGCACAAAACCAGTGCCACTTTTAATTTTCCACCATCTAATCCACTACGGCTCTGTATCTTTTCATGGTCATATAAATATAACATAATTTGTGATTTTAGGATTCTACCGAGTAAATTACGACGAAAACAGTTGGGCACTGATAATAAATGTCTTGCGAACGGGAAATATCGGCGCAATACCAGTGATAAATAGGGCACAATTGGTCGACGATGCTTTCAACTTAGCGAGATCCGGCCGTTTGAATCTCACCATAGCAGTGGATTTAGGCGCATATATTGCCAACGAGACTGAATACGTGCCGATAGCCACTTTTGTCAAGGCCTTCAGCCATTTAGACAGACTTTTCACAGGACGACCCCAATTTCCCCTTATAAGGGTATAGTTTTTATAGTAGTGGATTTTAAGAACTATAAACTTATAAACTTGTATTTCAGAGTTATGGTATCGCTGCTTTGGAAGGCTACTTTAATCGTACCGGTTTCATTCAGAACAACGATGCACACTTAATTAGATTGACCAAAGTGGAGGTACTGACCTGGCTCTGCAGATTGAACCATGAAGGTTGTAGGAATCACACGCGGTTGGCATTCAACAGTTGGATTAATCAAAATGCTGTACAACCTGATTCGCAAAGCTTTGTTTATTGTAACGGTATCAGGGACGGTACACATGCAAACTGGGATACGGCTTTACAACGTTATAGTGCATTAAGGGAAGATACTCAAAGGACACGTATAGCTCAAGCTCTCGGATGTTCGTCGGATTCTGTTCTATTGCAAAGGTAAGAATACCTAAAAAAATACGCAGTAATAGAGACACTTAAATGATTTCAAAAAAGTTAACGTACAAGGATAAAACAATGAGGGTAATATGTTTAAGGATTTGAGTAGCGGCGGCTCGCGAGTTGTCAGTAGTTGACACAAACATTAAGTATTTATTATTATCATTAACAATATTAAAAAAATAAATAAGAAGATTAAATTTAAAAGCCTCAAAACTTTCATTTTCTTTAGCTATGTTTGGGTGGGCAGTACCTCTGTTGTCACCCCGACGAGCCGCCACTGGATTTGGAGGAATGTCTTAAGCAGTGCCACTAAGGTACAAACGCGCATAGAAAGTAATATTATGCGAATTGAAAGCTTAACAAGGAGCCCTCATAATCTATAATTTTAACATCTGTTCTAAAAAACAAATATAAAATACAAAATAGGATACGGTAGCTTAAAATAGTAAAAAGGAAAAATAAAAAAAATACCCTAACCACCTCGTTGGGTGAAGAACTCCTGGATACGTATTTCGGCAACTAAGTTGCCATCCTCAGCAGAATTTACGAAGGAAGATAATGTTAGACGTCGCACTCTGGGAGATTTGCATAACACTGTGTTATTCAAGTGGTGTTCTGTGTGGTGCAAATCTCCTAGAGTGTCTTGCGGGAAATCCGTCATTAATGCCTCTCCTTTTTCCTAAAATTTCTACGATCCTCTTCTGTCCACCATTTCCACACTTCCTGTTTTTCTTTTCTAATTTTCTTCCGTCTCATAGAACCATCTGACGTTTCTGATGTGTTTCGTATTGGTTCTAGTCATCTCTTTCTTCTTACCTTTCTTGGCTCGTTTAAAATCGTCTTCAATGGCAACGAAGTTTTTCCTTTTTTCCCCTTTTTCTACAGTTCTTCCTTCTTCCATCATTTTTACAGTCTTTATCATTCTCGTGTTCAACACCATTATGTTTATTCTTAGCTCCACCACTATCATAATCAACATTTACTTCTTTATTTTCTTCTTTCGCATCGTTATCACCAGAATTGATGCTGGAAATGTTTCATCTTCACTGGTCTTCTTCAGCCAATTC
This sequence comes from Osmoderma eremita, assembly GCA_031763485.1. Taxonomy (NCBI): domain Eukaryota; kingdom Metazoa; phylum Arthropoda; class Insecta; order Coleoptera; family Scarabaeidae; genus Osmoderma; species Osmoderma eremita. Next base: position 16,193 of record JARFOC010041770.1, on the reverse strand, counting down.
TTCAGCTAAAATGACTTGTGGAGGTCCAATGCGGTCCTTCCAAGTGCTTCTCCTACAACTTCTTTTATATGTCCTGTCAACTCTTTTATACCTTTGGTTTTACTATTTGCTTCTCCTTTACCTTCAGTGTCTATATTGGCTTCTACCTCCTTTTTCTTAACTTCGTCTTTAAACTGAAACGAGCTGTAGTCGCAAGTGACCGACACATTTGCTTCATTTAATTCATAAATCTTCTTTAATTTTTAGTTTCTCTTCATCTCATGGTGTCATCTTTAATCCAATCGACAAACTCATGTTTCTCCACGTTTCTTTTTTCTTTGTTTTGTTACGATGCGATCTACATCCATCTACACATCGTTAGACACATTAAAACTATGCGTCATTCCCACATCAATTAATGATTGATCTATTTTGCAAAAAAGTATTTACCAAATTATTGAAAAAAAACTAAAGAACTAGAGAAACAAAAGAAGTAGAAAACATATTAGAACTAATAGAATTGTGAGTTAGAATGTGATATTTGCCTGAGTAATTGGACAAAGGAACTTCGTTGCCAAAAAATATCATTTTCTGTAAATCATTCTCTTCTTTCCACTCCTCAACTAGATACTTTGGGGATACGTATTTACAATTCTGGCAAAATTTATTATGTTTCGTTGCATTTAATTTGCAAAAGAGGTGGTCCACGGCCAAATGAAAACCGAAATATCGTTGCTAAAGCTAAGTGATTCAATGTTAATTAAACCCTTTTATTTCACTTTTCAGTAAATTGTTTTCTAAAGAATTACGCATCTGAGGACTTCTCACACTAAGTTATTTGCGAGGTAAACAATCCCTGTGCAAATTTAAAGGATGTAAGTTTTTTGACAGCAACAATTTGAATAAATAATGAAACACACTTTGCTTGCACTTAGCATGAGATTAAACAAACGCATGACGCTAGCTGAAACAATTTGTATAGTCTTAAGCATTTCCTTACTAGCTTGCTATATTTTTGTCTACAGAATATTGAAGCAATTAACACTAAATGCCCGATTACAAGAGAAGGAGTGCCTCGTTTCTTATGTTATGATTGCATGATCCTTTATTTCTTTTCGCTAACATTTATATTTTCAATTCCTTCTTCATCTAATTATTTCTCATATATTTTCAGAGTGTTGAGTCATGTAAGTCTTAACGTATTGACCAGGTCGGACAAAGCTTCTGCGATAACTTCTCTATATACAAACAACGGTATTATTGGGGTTAGAGTCTTTTTGGAGTGGCTTACACCCAACTTCCAAGTACTAATGCTAAAGTGAGTAATGTATTTCAAGAATTTTGTTGGGATGATTTCAATATTCTTTTTTTTTCTTTTTTGTAGTGTTGACAATGTAGCAAGCATCATAAAAGGAGTGGCTAATAGGATTACCACGAACGAACAGGCAACAGAGGTATTGTTTAAATTATTAGGTATACTTTTATCTTTATTATCCGAATATTTATTTCAGTTTAACCAATTCGTAACAATGAACAGAAATAGTTTCACGCCTGCAATGAATACGACTGCCAATACAGCACAAACTACTGTCAGTAGTAACTTGCAATGGATCACACAAACGTCAACGGATATTGATAATCATTTTGGTAATGCATCAATTGCACTGTATGGTCACATTTTGTTATTAATAATCTGTATTTTGTTAAACATCTTACATATCTACTAAACAGGTGATTGTGTCTAAGCCCCAACTTAATTGTTGTAACAAATTCACTGAATACCTCAGGTTATCCTATGTTATACTACATACTTACAGCAGTGCACTAAAATAAGAACATAAACATTTTTAACGGTTGGGAAACTACCGCCTGCGAAATTCATGTACGCAATATTCTCATAAATCATCATCTCATCTGCGTTAATGCTGGCTAATTGAGCTACATTATGATTTTCTATTCTTTATAGAAAAAAACGTGCTCTAATTTAATGTGTTTTCCAGCAAATAGTTTTTCGGTGTACAATTTGTGAACCTTTCCAATATATGGGAAAAATTTAACGTATGAGCATCGACTGACAAAATGCTGATTGTGAGTGGATTTCAGGTTTAGCTGGATACCTGTAATGAAGTGGTCTAAAATATATTCACACTGCTGTATGTATGTGATCCGTCATATACATTGAATGTCGCTAGAAAATAGTTATTCGTATTTTAATTTTAATTATTAGATTAGAATTAATTTATAAGTATATATAATGTATATATTCAATGTTTAGTATCAATAAATATATCTCGTCAAAATATGATTACATTTTAGTAAACCTTTGTCCCATATACAGACTGTTAAAAAATGTGTCATAATCCTTGAGCGGGGATAGTATGGTGGAAAATATTCAAGAAGCCTTAATGAACGTTGGTCCGCAAATGGACAACTTCGGCGATACGAAATATTTTGCGAACAAACAATAAAGGCAAAAAGTTAAATGAAATATTCGAAGGTTGCTTCCTCCACTTCAGGACAGACGTGACATCTCTACCCCAACAACCTTTTTCTAAAACCCCTAGATTGCTATATCCTAGGGCTGGGAGCGTTAAAATCACCAAAAAATATACTATACGATATAGAAGCTGTTGAAATATTTGATATCAATACTAACAAATACAGCTACGTATGGTGTTGATGGTTTATCGGCGTAGTTAATAAAACAATGTACAGACCAGCTGTCTCCAGTAGTAAATTCATGTTTAAGAAAATCCATATTTAAGCCAATACTAATAAACGCGATATTGGAGAAAGGCACTGAATATGACATAGAAAATTACAGGTCAATAACTATAATTTCTGCAATTGCAAAAAACCTAGAGAAATCGTATGATAGATTTTCCATCGTCCTGTCGTATCCTAACATTATGGCTGAATGCATATAAGTGTATGACAATTGGCAGAATATCCACAACCCTGTCGCGCAAGAATGAAGTCGCAGGAATTTTCTTAGATTTAACAGATTTAGATTTAGCATTTCATAGGGTCCATCACAAACTTTTACTGAACAAATTCGAATAGCTTGGTTTTGGAAAACCGGTTCATTACTTATTGAAATCATACTTAGCGACAAGAATGTAGTCGGTATCCATATTATGATCGCAAGGATATTGGTTCAGAATGGACGCAGAAAAGATGTGGAATACCGCAGGGACCCATCTTGAACCCGTACTTATTTTTGTTATATACTAACGATTTACCAGCAATTAGCAATCATTTCATTAATATGTTTTCGAGACACATCCGTGATTCTAACCAAGGAAGGCAACTTATTGCTAAAAGACACCATTGTACACACAATGGCTTCATTAAACAATTGGTTTAAAGGTATCTCACTAAATCCAAATTTAAAAAAATAATAAAATTGACATTGCAAAAACCTGAAAAGTTAAAAATTATTTATATCAATGTACATATTACATCATTTGATATTATAATAATATAATGCCTAATCTCTATAGATTTCCAAAAAAATCTATAATTTTTGATTATAAGTAGTTAAAGTTTACCAATTTTGCTTATATCTGGCTGTGTAATATAGAAGTTGTAAATCGTGTCACAGAAAGCGAGATTACTCAACACAAGCGCTTCACAAAGCATCAGCTTAATCCAGAGGTCTGTTTGTCTGTGTACAAAAATACTTTTAAAGGCTGGAATAGTTTTTTTTATGAGATGGGACATATTATTTTGGAAGCGCACATAGTTTTTTTTAAAGAAGAATCCTAGATTTTTCACGTTGTTAACAGTGTTAGGAATATTTGATAGTCAAGATAGGAATAAATATAACCATAAAATATGGTAACTATAAACATGTGGAACCTTGTATAGATATAAAAATCATACCCTTATTGCGGTGCAGATAATAGTTGTGCATACATAGACAGATAACGCTGTGCGATAAAATAAACTAAATTCTAAATACACTATACTATGCATGTGTAATATATCTTGAGTACCTTTAACTATAACTTGCGCGGTTTATGATACACTGCCACTGGATTACTGCAAATCTCTCGTTGTTAGTGAGACTCGAATGCACGGTTGCCATTCACAAAGCAACGCCCCGCTCCGATGTGGGCATACGTGTATGACAGATGACAAATCAGTGTTTTGAGTAGATGTAACTAAAACCTTGTAACATGACTATGACATTTATTAATAACAGGCTTCGTGTGTTATTGTAAATAGACTATAATTGGGATACTTATCATTAGAAATTCATCAATCACAATTAAAAATATCAGGCCATTCTTGGTTTATTCATTTATACGTTAATGTCTTGTAAGTGACGATAAAATGGGCATTGTATTGTCAAAAAGTCATCATCAATGTGGAATTTAAAAATAAAAATAAAATAATTGCTTGTCTTATCTAACTTTTATGAGTTAACAGGTTACATCAACCACCAGATATATGCATATGCATCTAAATGAATAAATGAAACTTGAAATAATCATATTGTTCTTCCTTAATCAGACGAATGTGATATGCTGATAGCATTTCTTTTGTTGATAAAGTATGACGCCGCCACGACAGAAGGATACATGGGTTATGCAATTTTAATCTTTACTTTTGAAAGGTAACCACTATTTGAATATATTAATTTATATTAAATACGACTTCGAAAAATAAGCCTTCACGTTGCTATTTCATACAGAAGCTAGATGGCGCTCGCGCGGTAAAGTTTTGACTGGCTTGCTAGAATTGAAATTTGAAGTTCAAGCATTTTTTCTGTTTTACCCATTCCATTTGTCATCTCGTATATCCGATATTACTTGTCTGGAAAATTTTGTACCTATACAAATATAAAATAATTTCTAAATTACATGATTTCAATCTGTCTTTACAAGGCGCTGGTGTCACAATTTTCATTTGATGGTTTTCATACGAGGTGTGTAAATTAAGTAATGAGACTAATATTTTTAAATATTTCAAAATAACTCCCTAGAGAAGCCACACAACGTTGGAGACGGTTCTTCCATTCCTCATAGCAGTGCTGAAACTCGGATAATGGAATCGCCTTTAGTTGGTCGGTTACAGCCGTCTGAATGTTTTCGAGTGTCCCAGAATGATGTCCCTTCAGATAAATTTTCAATCTTGGGAAGAGGAAAATGTCAAAAGAACTCAAGTCAGGTGAATAAGGAGGTTGAGGAGCCACAGAAATATTTTTACTGGCCAAAAAACCGTTAATGGAAATTGACAAGGCGCATTGTCATGATGCAGGATCCACTCGTTCTTGATGTTTGGTCTAACACACATGACCCTTTTTCTGAGTCTTTCGAGAACCTCTCGGTAAAAGTGTTGATTAACTGTCTGACCTTGAAGCACGAACTCTTTGTGAACGATCAAAGAAACAAATCACCATGTTCTTGATCGTTGATTTGCCCATACTTGCTTTCTTGTGCTTTGGAGAGCCCGAAGTGTGTCATTCCATATTCTGACGTTTTGTTTCCGAGTCATACTCGAACACCCAACTGTCAGCACCAGTAATGACACGTTCCAAAAAATTTTCATTATTTTCAATCGATTCCAAAAGTCAAGTCAACTCAAGGCACCTTTTTCTCCTGATGTCCGTTTGTTCATGCGAAACGTTTTTTGGAACCATTTTCGAGCAGATCTTTCTTATTCCCAATTCATTGGTAAAAACTTGATGAACTGTGTTGTGAGACAAATTCAACTGTTCCCCGATCATTCTGACCGTAAACCGACGATCTGAACGCACAAGATCGGGGATTTTGTCAAACGCTACGTTGTCAGTCTCATTACATAATTTACACACCTTATAGAAGCCACGCTTAAGAAATTCAACTTTTGGATTTAATGTCTGGAAGTGAATGAGTATGAATGTTTTGGTTCTCAACGGCATTTTATCAAAATATAGAATTCAACTTAACCAAAATATTAAAAGGGATATTAGTGATTATGTCGAACACCTTAATTTTCAAGGACTCTTTTCACAATACACTCATTATATCTGGATCGATCAACTGGATACGTATTCCTTTTCAAGTAGATACATTCAAATGCTTTTTGAACTTTACTGGAAGAAGTAAGGCTCATTGATTTATCCAGCGACATCTCCCTAAATGCTGCTTTTGAAGATCAGTCTTTAACTGACTTTTGACTCGGTGTAGGAAATGAATATCCTGCTTTGTCAGAAAAAGCAATTAAAGTTTCATTACCCGTTTGTGGAACATATCTATTTAGAAAACATCAACATACACCTACCTGGAAGATAAATACTTGCAGAACCAAAACCAAGACTCAAACTTTCAGACATCGAAGCAAATTTTGAATTTATTTGTTCCGCCGAACAGGCACAAATATCTTCTTCAAGTGCAACCTAAATTTAGCTAAGAATCAGTTGATACTCATTGACATTAAAGATAATTCCGTTTGGTTTTCAGCCCTATTAAGATGACCTGATGATGTACTCCTTTATTGCATTATTTTTTTTGTATGCTAAGCTATACCATTAGTTTTATTAATATTTGTCTGTAAATGCTTCATGATTGTGTTCAAATTTTTGGTCATGAACTATAATTCAATAAGGAAAATAAAAACAACTCAATTTTATTTCATTATTTACTGTTATTAATGACTACATATGGGATTCGCCAATTAATTCTGTTTTTTAGCACGGATTTGCAAGAAGAAAAAGTTAGGAACTACTTGTCTAAGGTATCAGCGGCCTTGGTTAATTCTATGTAAACAACATCCAGTGGTCTTTTGGAATTTCTTGCGTCGCTGATGTATTATGTGCAGCCTGAACGAAATTAGTTATAGTGGATCTACATTTAATATAAACCCATGCTGTTGAATGCCAAAAAAAGGGTTCACTTGATATAGGTTGTAGTTATAAAGAAGATAGGGGAAGGTGTTAGCAAAATTTGATGAAATACTAACCGGCCCTGTGATTGCTGATGTCATCGTTTCTTGTAAGTAGGAGATATTCTATTGATTTTCCAAATGTCGGGAAAGCAACTGGCTTTCGACATGATAGATTGAAGATGTATGTAATCAATGTGTCCAAAGGATATTTGCACAGTCCCGTAGCAAAAAGAAACCTAGAATTATATTCAATAGAAAATTAACATAGTTTTATTTTGAATTGATTTCAAATGTCGTAATGTATCTCCAACCACCAAGAACATCTCCAAATTTTGAAGTTACTGTTTGTGTGAAAAATGGTGATAGAAGAAAATTACAAAAAATAAAAAAGAATTTGTGTTATAAGACTCCAATCGGCCAATCGTTTCTCTATTGTTTTTATTAATTATCATTTATTGTAATCAGCCCCATTATTTAACATATAAAAGTAGTTAGTAACTTTCCGTAAATTTAAAGATAGATGCGTTTATAGAATTAATTGACAAACCGTCTAAATTAAAGTGAAATCTTTTTTATTCGACTAATATTAACAACACACGTAATACCTTGATGGTAAATAATGTCGAATTGATTAATTTCGTTGATTTTTTTATTATTTTATCAGACGTAGCGATAAATATGACGAACACGTGACGTAAAAATGTAATGTAATTTCATACGAATCAATATGAATTACTTATACTATACTAGAAAGTATGAAAAGATGGCATATCTTTATTCCACGTAGTATAATAACGTCAGCAATTAATTGGAAGGCGAATCTGTTTTCGCCAATTTACGTCACCTTGTTTTGTCATGCTTTTGCAGTGTAGTCATCCAATAAGATGAAGATTGATTTTGGTTTCCAATTGCCGTAATTGAAAAAAAAATATTTTACACCCATCATATACGAAATGAGAAAACAAAGTGACATTTTTTCACTTCTTCATCATCTTCATCCTTTTTTCAGTGCTTTATTTGCTACGCCAAAGTAATCTCTTTATTGTTTCGATATCTTTTCTCAATCCCCTGGTATCATTTTATTCCTCCGTGATTTGTCGACTATGTCTTATAAATAGCAGTTTATATCTATCTATATCTATATCTATATCTATCTATCTATTCATTTCTGCATATCTATCCATACAGGGTACAGCAATACGCTAGATAGCAATTGAATACGTTGGGGATGTGATATAATATTAATTGTGGATCTGCAGAAAATATATTTCGATACACTTGGTGTTTCACAAAAATGGTGGCTCAGAAAAAGAACACTTTTTTTTAAATACAACAGCCTGTATATTTTTAGATAATTAAAGATATTTAGCTACACTTCATTTATATCCAGATTATGAAAGTAACCTGTCTAATGGCTTTCCAGGTGCAACTGTGTCGGTAAAAAAATTGAAAATTCATATCCCAAAGAAATTATTCCTACATCCAAGCGCTTTCAAATTTAGCAATAAAATTTGTTGTGTGGATTGGGTGAGATTAGGTGACGATGGCGCAAATTTTTTTAAATTACCGGATGACTTTATTTATTGACTTTACCGATTGCAAAATGATTTTTCTCGATTTTCAATTTTTGTAGTAACTCGAAGACCACAAAACAGCTTACTTCCATAATCTTGAGATGAATGCACTGCAGTAAGGGATCTGTAATGTAAAAATATATAGGATGTTCCATTTAAAAAAGTGAATTTTTCTGTGTCTCCTCTTTTATGAATCGTCCAGTATATCGGAATATATTTTCTAAAGTTGAATAATTAAATCACATCCCCAAAATATCAGTTTGCTATTGTTGCTGCACCATGTGTATAGTCAAGCCGATTTTTTACAGCTATAATGTTAAGATCAACACAACCAAACACAACTTCGCATTTAGCAAATGCGTAGTAATGTCAAATCTAGTGACATTTCCTCCGTGTAGGATTTCTTCAATTACAGCGTTGCCAGTTGTATAAGGTAAGATGTCAACGCACTTACTTGAGAGTGTCATTTTGACATTCTATTTGGTATTCATAGTTTTTGTATTTTTTAAACCATAACCTATTTATGTATCTGTCAAACAAATGATATGCTTTGTAATGCGTGGCAACCATGCCATGAAAAGACGAAATGTCAAAAATCAGTTGTTTAATTTTCGGAGCTATATCTATATATTTTATTATTTCCTTTCTTAGTAAATATTGCAGGGACTGTGGGGCAGCCCAATAAACACACTATTCGGATTACTCCTCCCGCACAAGGTATTGACTATGTCGGGAATAATCGGTTATTCGACTTGATAATGGGAATCCACGTATCTTAGCCTACACCAATTGTTTTTTCAGTATGTAATCTGTTTATTGAATATTCGACTTCCATCCTTTATGGCTATATTAGTGTAGTGTAGTATTAGTGTATTTTGTGTTAGTGTTATTAGGAAGCTGTTGGCTCCCAATTCTTGGCGGCCCTTTTCCTTCGCTTTCTAATACACTCTAAAAATACTTCGTTTTAATTTTAATTTCAGTTCATTATTTCGGTATTCCTAATCCTAATCTTTAGAACCTTGTAAGAGAGCTTCTTATTAATCTTACTGTCGACTTCCATTTGCGGCGCAAAATTTTGCCATTTCATTCACTATTTCTATTCAAACTTTTTAATTTGTCATTTTTCAAACAGGCACTATATAAAAGAATCGAGAAGATATGTGTAAGAATTAAATATAAGCAGCATCCAAACACAACAAAATGGTGAAGTAAGGAGTTACATAAAAGAAAAGAGGGCGTCCCGCAAAAAATACGTTTAAAGTAGAAGATATCACTATCCTCATGGATTAGGAGAGGCGTGAGGGAACGACATCAGAGTAAGATAAAAGTAACAAGCAAGATAATATTTGCACAAAGTATCACGAGAAGAAATATTCCCGCGAAAAATCAGGACCGGAAGAACCTGCGGAGAACATGAAGCAACTCCGGGGGTGTTTATATGGGTAGGAAGGAAGGAAAGCAATGGTTGTGGGCAATACATAACTACGGCTGCTGAACTGAAAAGATATCAAAGGCATGGAAGTTACTCACTAAATGAAACTATTCTAAGTCGCAAGCAAATAGAGATGGAAGTAAAAAATGAAGGTGCACAATAAAATAACAGTACCATGAATAATATATGTAGTCGATAATAAATTGTGTAATACACAAAAAAAAGAAACCAAAATAGGAATATTCTGTCGTAATCCGAGAGTTGAAAAATACTACAACCTTGGACAATTTTTCAGGCTGAAATACAAGCTAATGGAGTATGTGCAAGAGAAATTTCAATTATGAACTTCAAACAGATTTTGATCAAAATTTTCAGTGACAGTCAGGCTGTGCTGATGGCATTGAAGACGCACAATGGCAATTCGAAACTGATCTAGAGCTGCCAAAACATGCTAAATGTAGCAGGGGCCGCTAACAAACTAACACACGGTCGCAAAACACGCTTGCAAAAAATGGTGTCGCTGGATGTTTCCAGGGTTCAAAGACTACAACTGTCGTTATAAACTTCGATAGCCAAACAACAAATGCGTTTCTGATCAAAGTAAAACGAAGTTCAGTACTGGGACAATTCGCCCGATTTGGTATATGCGAAAGAGTGTATTTCACCAAATTATGTCGTGACTAGAGAATTGCTTGCATTTTAGAGTAAAGGGGCCAAAATAATCACTTCCGTTTTTACAGGTCATTGCAGACTCAGAAAGCCCCTACACAGAATCGTGATACCTGATGAAAGGGAATGTGGATGGAGCACGAAGACACAGTAGAGCATGTTAGGTGCCACTGAGATGCAGAAATCTTTAGGAAAGTTGCTAATTCCCTAGCTCAACTCACTGAACAGGATCTTCAGCTACTTTAAAGGTCTGAAGTTATTTGATGAACTCTAGGATGCCATCAGAAGGGACGAATTGTCGAACCCAACGGATGATATCGCAACAAGTAACAAGTAAGTACATAAAATGACATATCTGGTGACAGGTTTTTCTAGAAAATTCTAAATTACTTGTTTTGCTTCTACACTGACATGTGAAGCTCTAAAAATAGAGTATTTCATACGTTGAATACATTCTAAGATAATCGCAGGTACGAGTTCACGTGAAACATCTACATACCTACGTCAAGTTGTTGCGTATACCAGATAAAAATAACGTGCAATATATATACACCAAGTACTTCAGTATATCTATCATAAATTATTACAAATTACACTTGAAATGAGTTTTATAATCATAATTACATTTATTTGAAATTTTTACTATCAATAAACTATATACAATGCTAAGGATGTATTGTCTAGCCGAACATCAAAGTTGGGCATTACTTAATTATAACATAGGTACTTCTAGAAATATACACAATAACCAATCCAAATCTTTGGTGTCGTTTATTGAATAATTTTATTTCTATAACCACACTAAAATTTTAACATATTTTCCTGTGGACGGTGTAATGCATATTTTGAATATTTATTTGATATAACTGCACTTGATTGATATAACAATTAACTATATATTTACCTATTCGTACCCGCAAGGTTAACTTTGACATTGCATTCGTTCTTAAGATTCCCTAGTTGTACGCATCAAACTTAGCAAATCTATTCACCTTGTATATATCGTGCATAAAAGTAACAGTTTCATTAGTCGTTTGGCGATAAAGGTATGTCCATCCAGTAATATAGTCTTATTTTGAAGGCATCCTGCTCTGAATCCAGGTGATAATCGTCAGCTTTTAAAATCGTCGAAAAGTAAACACCGAAAAAATCTCATTTGGATAATTTAGGTCCATTTAGAATAGGCATTTAAAAATTGACCAAGGATGATCAAATTTGGCGAAAGTATCTGGACCTAACACACTCTTTATCGGTATCCTATAGAATTCATATAAAAAGTTTAAATAAAAAAAATCCAAACTACATCACAGGTAAGTAGAGATAAGAATCATAAATCATAATTCAACTATTTTTTATACGTGTATATTTTACTGTCTATCCTTAGTATACTACAGTTTTAAGCCATGTATTTTTGCGTGATTAGATAAGTTCAATTGATTAATATTCTGATTAATTATATAGAATCATAAATTCATCAGATAATAAATTATACTCAGGCTATTGCATTTAATTAGATGACTTCCACATAAGCTATTTGTACTTAAATAGATAAATGTCAGTTAAAAGACACTCACAAAAAATATTGACAGAAAATATACTTTGAACTGGACACATTCCGTTGTAATAATAATATACAGGCTGATTCATTTTCGACCCTCACCATGGGGATCTCGCTTATTATTGGAGATAGAGGGTAGGTTTAAATTTGGGAAAGTTGCTAAATTTTGTGTTTGTTATGAATCTGAAGAAAGAATAAGCCTGTGACAAATGACGTTAGAGATTTTTTTTTAATTAAAGAAAACCCAATTTCTTCTTTTACCTCTAGCACTTTTATTCGGCCTTGCAGAGAAAAATTAAGAACACATTCTCAGGATCACTTTTGATCCCCTATCTAATGATGTAATCGAAATTTTTATATGACGTTTCGATTCCTTCTGGCCATCATCAACTTTCTTATTTTTTACCAGCGCCATATTGGATTTTAACGCCGTCAAAAAGAGGTTTTTTTTCTAATTTCAACCATATATATCATGTTGAAAAAATGCTTGAAGAAATGCCATTGTCAACCGAATTGTTTTATTGAACACATTTATTGAAATTACTGTTGAAATGAAGCAATCGATTAAATTGAAAATTTTGGAATAGTTTATATAAAAACGAAAGTGTAAATGGAAAATATAGATTTCCATTTGAAAAGCTTCAAACTGACAGGAAGATAATCCCAATAGAAAATATGCATTGGGACATTAAGTTTTAATTTGCAAATTCATTGACATGTATTTGAGCATTTATCTCTAAAATGAGAATGGATTTTGACTAAAGTGCTTAATAATATTTATCGTTCATCGATCTTCTATTCATTATGTATACATTTTATACCAAGGACAAAACAGGTTGTAGGTTTTCCAATAAGCATAACTAAAGAAAAACTGAAAACGTTCCACATCCAACACATCTTGTAATGTAGAAATTTCGATGCAAGTTTTTAAGGATGCAATTTGGAGTTTTCAATAGAAGCATTTTCTTCACGAAATTTATTTACGAATTACCATCTCCATGATAAGTTCGGTATTTCGCGATGAAGGTCTGTAGCAACTTCTTATCATTGGTTTCTGATAATAAAAATTATCAATAGTGTATTTTCTCAAACAACTTGATATAAACAATTGTCATAACTCCGAGATTATAAAATGTAATCATATGAAAACAATATGAACATTTCAATCAGAAAAATTCCGTCTACTCTTTAAATATATCGAATATACCAGTTGCTATAATCGTTAATTCTTGCAAATCAAAAAAGGAGGCATGCTTTGTGGGAATACCATTTTAATTAGAAAATTTTCTGGTACAGATATATAAATTTCATTTTCCAATTTCGGAACGGTGATACCTATAGAGACTTTTCACTACAATTTCTTGTTAATTATGTATCAAGATATGTTCGACATAATCAAGTTTTGTTTTCGGTAACATCCATCACCAGTGAGTCAACAGGTCTTGTAAGCCGTTTACTTTATTCTGTGGATTTTCTTTTTGTGGAGGACAAGAACCAAGTCTTTCGACTTGTTCCTATCCTGTATTACATTCCATCACGTCTGTCCTAGAGATGGGCAAAGTAGGGCCTTTTGCGGGCTTGTTCATTCTCGGTCCGTCTTATGAATGGAACGATTACGCTGGAGTCGTACATTTTAACTACGAGACATATTGCTACAGTGGCAGCAACAGAGAGCCCCTATATATAATTATTTAAAGCTAAATTTAAGCATTCTGTGACAAAGAAAAAAAATCAAAAATCAAATATTAGTAAACTTAAACTAAACAAATTCAATTAAACAACACCATAAACAGATAAATAAAAACAGAATTATTGAATATGAATGAGTATAGTAAGAGCAGCAGAAGCAGGTAGTGAGTTATACAAAGAGAAAACATTAAACTAAAACAACAGGGTATCATCATAACAATTAAGTAATAAGTAGTGTTACTGTAGGTCTGAATACGAGATTCTACTAATTTGCAGGAAAATACATAGCTATTTACTAATACACATATTCGCAATATAAGTCTTATTAGTTTACAAACGCGTCAGTCTACAGTCAATAATTTAAACAAGCTTGGAAAGCAAAGAACGATAACGGTTCTTGTGTGTCAATATTACGCAGTGACTAGCGACTGTGGACTTCAAGTGCAGTTTAGTTCCTTTGTACCGACTCCGATAGGACCGACACAGCTCGGGAATGCCATATAGCATATAACGTATGAGTATAGAATGTAGCTATTGTAATGGAATAGTAAAATTAAAAGATTTCTAATTAACAAATTTAAATACTATTTCGATTGGCTTTTATTCTGGTTGAATCTTACTTCGTACACATTTTGTCAGTGCAGTTTTGGATATGTTTAAAGAACGACTTATTGTAAAACTTTATCTTCAGTATATTCTTTGTAACGTAGTTATAGTCACGTTGCTAGGGGCCTGTCAGATTGTTTTTAAAGTCTATTTTGGTACACAGATGTTTTAAGAAGATAGTATTAAATTTTCAGTTATATATTGTAAAGAGGAGTCGTGTGGACTCGTGATAAAGTGGAGGAAAAACGATAGAAGAGAGAGAAGCGTGGAAGCCTATAGAAAGAAGACATGTCGTAATGTCAGTAACGCGACATTACTTAACCCGATTGCTATTGCAATTTCAAAGAAAAGTCGTTAATCAGAAAAAGTTAGAAATTAAGCAGAGTCGGGAAAATAAAGAGTGTAAAGGCCAGAAAGTATTGCACTTCTAGCAAGAAAGCAAGAGGCGTTGGCTGCATCAAACCCCAACTTCCGGTAAATCACGACTTGAGAAGCTGAGGAGCTAAGTATAGAAAGAGTGCTCATGCCAATTCAATAAACCGTTATCGAAGCTGACAGCTATTAAATTGATTTTGTGTTCTGATTAAATGACAGGATCATACTTAAATTTATTATTAATTAACGCTGGAGTTGGACTGATATCTGTGCAAACTGGGGAGTCGTCCTTTTGTACCGACTCCGGCCGGAACGACACACCTCTAGCTGTCCCCTTATAATTGCCATTCTGTTATTCTTCTCACATCTTTATTATTTTCCATTCTCATAACGAGTCATACCATATAGGCCTGCATCACTTAGTTTTGGTTTTACAATAACCATCGTTAGAAATCTTCCTTATTCTCAAGTTCATACGATTGCTTTCGTTCATTATCTTCTTCGGCCCGTATATCTTCCGCATGATGTTTATTTTTATCGTAAATTCTCAGTCTCTCTTCTTCTTGGCTGTGAGGTTCAATGTCTCTGCTGCGTACGCGACCGCCAATCTAATTACTAATTACCTAATAAATTTCCACTGATACTTCGTATAATTTCCACTTCCCGTTCATTCCTGGTGTTGATCGCTATTGTTTGGTATTTAAAATTGTCTATTCGTTCAAATCCGTTGGTTCCCTATTTCTGAATTATCTAAGCTGTTATTTTTGCACTCTCCTACCTATCCTCATACATGTACTTCGTTTCTTCCTCATTTGTTTTTAAACCTCTTGTATTCGCTTCTTCGATAAGACGTATTAGTGACCCCTTTAGATTTCCTTCATTTATCGTAATTAAAGACAAATCGTCTGTATGGGTACTACTCAACTTGCATCGATTTTGTAATTATTGCTCCTTCCAAGTTCCAGTCTTATTATTCCGCCAAGGGTTATATTGAACAGAGTTATGGACACTCCATCCGTTCAATCAGCCTCAATCCCGAATTCTTTTCAAAAACTTCAGAGCACCCATCTCTCTACTCATTACTAGAGGCCGGATTATATGCAAAAGAAGGTGGAAATATGTGCATAAATATGCAGATGTTTTGTCCTAAATAGGCACCTTCTTACGAAAAGTATGCAGATAAAAAAATAGGAGTAATGCTAGAAAATGGAATACTATAGAAAAAAAAATTCTATTATGTTTACAAGTTTATTTAGAACATTTTACAACATAATTAACTATGAAAACAATTTACAATTACATATTCCTCAAAGTTTTCAACAAAGTTTTCAAACTATAGATTAATAAGAGGAAATAAACTAAAATTTTACTTACAATCTTGCTGCATGCTACGCAAAATACTTTATCTCCATCCATACGCAATTCTGAATAAGGTGCA